>MU396688.1:0-187674 GCA_022578855.1 Nemania serpens
TTTTTTTTTATAAACTATATTTAAATAACTATATTAATATTACTGTTTATTTAGTATTATATTTATAGTATATAAAAAAAGAGTATAAGGCTTTTTTGCTTTATAAAATAAATTAAACTTAATATAAATTAAAACTTATATTATTAATATTAAAAATAAATATTATTTAAAAGTAATTTTTGCTTATATTTTTAATAATATATTACTAAAATATAAAAATATTATAATAAATAAATAGTATAATATATAATTAAGTAAAAATAAAAGTTAATAAAAATAAAAACGTTTTTAAAAAAAAAAATAGTTAAAAATTAAAAGTAAATAGAATATTTCTAAAGTATAAAAACTTATATAAAAAAAAGTTTTTAAAAAAAAAGCATAAAAAAAAATTTTTTTTTTAAAAAAGCAAAAAAAAATTTCTAAAAAAAAGCACATTTATTTATATAATATAATTACAGCATATAAATTACTTTTTTAAAACATTTCTAGCAAAAAAAATCGCATTATATGCTAGCGCGTTTTTTTTTTATATACTTTATACCTATATACCTATTCTAAGTACCACTTGTACTAATTTTCCCAAGATACCAGCTAGTGCACGGGCTTCTTACCTTAACAGGGGTAGGCTAATATTAGTTTGTCTGATCGCTCCTAATACAACCACCATTTGAGCACCAACCTATAGACCTAACGTTACAATAACTAGGGTTCGTAGGTTACGCCCTAAAGTGGTAAATCACCCATTTCCAGGAGGCACAAGCCCAGCAAACCTACCTACCAATCAGACAAATCTATGTACCTTATATAAATAGAACCCGATTAGAACGCCAAGACTGCGGGCACTATCCCCGCGTCTTTTTAGCTTGACAATCAATACCACCACCAGACCAGGTAAGGTTATTGAGTACTCAAACCCAAGCCCATTACGAGTTTTTGTTATTCATCTCACGCACGTAAAAATGAGTCTACAATGTAGACAAACCTGTATTCAAACGAATAAATTCCCTACATGGTACTTAATCATCCAACTCCGTTCGAAGCGCGCGTGCCCGGATCCACAACGTCATATCTACGCTCGTCAATCTCCCTTTCCATGTAAGTATGACGATCAGTAATCGTAAAAATAAAGGACAATGCAGGGAGGCGGAGCCATGATGCAAACGATCAGGACGCCCACGCCGTGACTGCGGGCTCTATGAGCCAGCTGAAGGGCGTCGTCACCGCGATGGTCTAGATCTACATGCCTGGGACGGGAGACGGAGACGGGTTTCGATTCAAAGCGCGAGTAGAAGAAGACGCGCGCATATGACACTCGTGGGTATTATATATGGGCTTTGCATAGAAATTCGGTAGAAGCCTGAGACTGTTTCTAGTGACTTTTTTCTACCGTTCTTGATACGCATGATATTATTGTGTTCGCATAACACCTATCTACTTAATACATATTATAGGCCGTGGCGTGGTTTCTCACAGAGCTAGATAATTCATGTTGCGACGGTATGTTACCCCTGGTGGGCGTGATCAAATATTTCAGGTCCGACTTGAGAGCTACTAGGAATATAGTAATAGTGATTCGTAGCCATAGCGTGAACGAGGGTTCTAGACTAGACATCCTTGTCGCCTCGGCAGGCTTCCTTATCTCACTATTGCGTTACATTAGGTAGGGTCCGAGAGGCGGGGATGGGGAGAGTGTTGCGCCCTGCTTTATCGGATAGATATGTGACTGGCAGGCGAGTTGTTCCGTGTTACGGAAACTCACGTACAAAAGAGACGCCCCGCGGAATAAAATTGTCCACAATGATCCTTCACGTGCTCGCAGGCTTTCTCAAGAGGCGCTAGACCCTATCACGATGAACGAATACGACTTAGTGATCACGAACGGGGTTTGCGTCACTGCAGCTGACGTTGCGCCGCTCGACATTGCTATCAAAGATGAGAAAATTGTCTTCCTTGCCCCTTCAGGTTCTTTAGGCAAGACAAGCACGAAGCGGCTGATTGACGCCGAGGGTGGCTATGTCATGGTACGACCTATTTCCACGAGAAGGCTATTCCATACACATGAGGAGCTGATTCAGAGATAGCCCGGCGGCATCGATTGCCAGTATGTTGTGCTGGGCGGAACTTGTCGATGGAATTGAAGCATAAGCCGTGATAAGCCCGTCACTGACTGCCGATGCTATATAGTGTTCACCTACAGGAGCCCAGCATGTTTGGCAAGGGGTCATCGGCCGATAGTTACGAAACAGGGACGCGGTCCGCCATCGCAGGTGGCACGACGACCATCGTGGCCTTCGCGCCGCAGCAGAAAAATCGGGACTCCGTCCTAACCGCGCTGACGAACACGCATGCGCTGGCCCGGAACAACAGCTACTGCGACTACGGATTCCACCTGCTAGTGGCAAACCCCAGCGACGAGGCCCTCTCGGAGTTCGAGCAACTAGCCTCGGTCGAGGGCGTTACATCACTCAAGATCTACATGACGTACGAGGCGCTGCAGTTGCGCGATAACGAAATCCTGTCGGTGCTGCTCGCGGCACGCCGCAGCCACATCCTGACCATGATCCACGCCGAGAACGGCGACGTCCTCTCGTGGCTGACGGAGCAGCTCGAGGCGGCGAAGCTCTTCGCGCCGAGGTACCACGGGCACTCGCATGCCCCGATGCTCGAGTCCGAGGCCACCAACCGCGCCATCGCGCTCAGCTCGCTCGTGGCCGACACCCCGATCCTGCTGGTGCACGTCAGCGAGGCGGGGGCGGCGTCGCGGATCCGCGCAGCGCAGACGGCGGGCCAGCCGATCTTCGCGGAGACGTGTCCGCAGTATCTGTTCCTGACGCGCGCCGACCTCGACCGGCCCGGCTTCGAGGGCGCCAAGTTCGTGTGCGCGCCGCCGCCGCGCGACGCCGACGGCCAGGAGGCCATCTGGCGGGGTCTCCGGAACGGCACGTTCGCGGTGCTGAGCTCGGATCACTGCCCGTTCCGGTTCGAGGACGCGGTTCGCGGCAAGAGGACGTGCGTCTCGGACGAGTTCCCCGTCGGGCGGTTCCGGCACATCCCGAACGGGCTCCCGGGGATCGAGACGCGGCTGCCCCTGACCTTCTCGGCGCGCGGGATGGGGCCGACGAGGTTCGTCGAGGTCACGTCCACCAACGCCGCGAAGCTGTACGGCCTGTACCCGCGCAAGGGCGGGATCCTGCCCGGGGTGTCGGACGCGGACTTGGTGGTGTGGTATCCGGAGGGCGGATTGGGGGAGTTCCCTCTGACGAACGACCTCCTGCACCACGACGTGGACTATACGCCGTACGAGGGCCGCACGCTGCGCAACTGGCCGCGGTACACGATTCTCAGGGGCAAGGTAGTGTGGGATCGGGACGGGGGCGGCATAGTCGGGGAGAAGGGCTACGGCCAGTTCTTGAAGAGGCAGAGGAGTTCGCTCAACGAGATATGGGAGACGGTTGAGCAGGCGGGATCGTTTGATCTCGAGAAACTGTGAGCATCGATCGAGATTGCCCACCTCTTGGACCTATAGAAGTAATAGCGCGGGGGGGTCCTCTATACCAACTCAGATATAGATAAATAGGGATAAGGGTGTGTAAGAATGAATGCACGGGGGATGGTGCTTATATTTTAGCCTTGATGATAATACATCACTCATTGGGCGAACTCCCTCGTAGCGCGTGCTTACCTATAATACTACGTACTTGATGTATACAGACAGAATCGTGAAAAGCTCGCTAGCTGTCGAGAATATCAACACTGAATGTAGGAGAGGTGAAGGTTTTGGAGAGTATTTAATCGTGACATTTAGTCTAGCCCCTTTCTCAGCTCTACTGATTATCGATAACGATAAGAGTCTCCCGGATAAGGGGCCTATCGACCCCTCCAGAAGATAACAACGAATACCCCGCCCCCTCACTTTCATAATTTATCAAATATTATATCGCGCGACACTCTCTCATTAGTACCTAATATTTGAGCAGGTGGCCTCTCCACGAGGAAATATCACCTTTCTAGCCGTGTTAGTTTTTATGTTTTTATCGCTTTCCCGTAATATTCGAAGAATCGAAGTATTCAATTCGTCGCGGAGGGGCGAGCGACAGGCGGGGTTGTCTTGCAGAAGATGGTCAATGCGGCCAAGTGGGGACAGAGAAGTCTGTCTTACAGGCAAGTACCTATTGTAGTAGTCTTCCGGCATCAGATAGGACCAGTCTATCCATGTAGTACGTTAGGTACTTAACCTACGAAGGCACATACACCTATGGCGCAGATGTACCGTATTCTCCAAGTACTACGTGCCGTAAATTAGGTTGGTATGATACCTACAATACTGCAGATAGGTACCTAAAGCCTCGCTCTGCTTGGTTGGCTTCTGGTGGTTGGTACCCCACCCTCACGCATCGGGGGCCGCTCAGTCACATCTACTTTGTACAAGTGACTCATGGCTCGTTCTTTTTTAACAGCGGCGGGTTTCCTGCCACAACCAATGTTTGCCCTCGGTCGATATTCAAGACCGACATTGTCAGTGAACATCCCCCGCCGACTCACCACCACGTTCCTGAAAATGGCGTCGGCACCGGCATCGACAGCGAAGTCGACATCGAAATCGACCCCCAAAGTCGACAAGGCGAGCAAGAAGGGTGCTGCTGCGGCATCCAAGGCGCCGGCGCCCGCTCCCGTGCCCTTCTCGGATCCGACAACGCCCGGCGAGAAGAAGGTGCTCCAGTCTTTCGACCACGCCCAATTCGGCGCCTACAACCCCAGCGCCGTCGAGTCCTCCTGGTACCAGTGGTGGGAGAAGTCGGGCTTCTTCCAGCCCCAGCCTAACGCCTCCGACGCTACCTTCGTCATCCCCCTGCCGCCGCCCAACGTCACCGGTGCCCTGCACTGCGGCCATGCCCTGGCCAACACCATACAGGACTCTCTGATCCGATGGAATCGGATGCGTGGCCTCACTACCCTCTGGGTCCCCGGCTGTGACCATGCTGGCATCAGTACCCAGTCCGTCGTCGAGAAGATGCTCTGGAAGAAGGAGTCCAAGACGAGAATCGAGCTGGGTCGCGACGTCTTCACCAAGCTAGTCTGGGACTGGAAGGATGAGTACCACCAGCGTATCAACAACTCGCAGCGCCTCATGGGTGGCTCTATGGACTGGTCGCGTGAGGCCTTTACCATGGACGAGAACTGCACCCGCGCTACCATGGAGGCTTTCTGCCAACTCCACGACGAGGGTCTTATATATCGGTCAAACCGACTGGTCAATTGGTGCTCGCACCTACAGACGGCCCTGAGCTCGCTCGAGGTCGACAATAAGGAGATCCCGGGCCGGACCTTGCTCGACGTACCCGGCTACGACAGAAAGGTGGCCTTTGGTGAGATGACCTACTTCAAGTATCCCATTGAGGGCTCCGACTTGTTCGTCGAGGTCGCCACCACCAGACCTGAGACCATGTTAGGCGATACCGGCATCGCCGTTCACCCCGACGATAAGCGCCATGCTCACCTCGTCGGCAAGTATGCGCGCCATCCCTTCACCGACCGTCTCCTCAAGATCGTGGCAGACAGCTACGTTGACCCGGAACTCGGAACTGGTGCCGTCAAACTGACACCCGCTCATGATAACAACGATTACCAGTTGGGAAAGCGCCATAACTTGGAATTCATCAATATTTTGAACGGTGATGGTACCATGAACGAGAACGTCGGTCCCACTTTCCAGGGCCAGAAGAGATTCGATTGTCGGTACAATGTCGTCGAGGAGTTGACCAAGCTAGGCCTTTTCGTCAAGAAGGAGTCTCATGCAATGACAATACCCTTGTGCGAAAAGACTCGTGATGTTATAGAACCCCTGATGAAGAAACAATGGTGGGTCAAGATGGAGGGCATGGCAGCCGAAGCGCTCAAGGTGGTTGAAGAGGGGAAGATAAAGATAGCACCCGAGAGTGCTGAAAGGTCATACCAACGATGGCTCTCGAGTATCAATGACTGGTGCATCTCTCGCCAGCTTTGGTGGGGCCACCGTATACCCGCGTATCTTGTTATATTCGAGGGCGAAGAAACGTCGGACGAAGATGACAAAGCTCGCTGGATTGTTGGCAGAACACCAGAAGAAGCCCAAGAAAAAGCTGCATCCGCATATCCGGGAAAGAAATTTCACCTCGAACAAGACCCTGACTGTCTAGACACCTGGTTCAGCTCAGGACTGTGGCCAATGGCTACTCTCGGATGGCCTAATAAAACTGCCGACTTTGAAAGGTTTTTCCCCACGAGCCTGCTCGAGACAGGGTGGGATATTAGTAAGTTATTTCAGCCGCCAGTCTTCCAAACTTCAATGCCATAGATACGTGCCATTACGAAGTGTGAAGCTTTATACAGAGCATCAAAGCTAATAAGGAGCGCAGTGTTCTTTTGGGTGGCCCGTATGATCATGTTTAGTGTGAAGCTCACGGGTCGGGTACCTTTCAGTGAGGTCTACTGCCACAGCTTGATTCGGGATTCCGAAGGCAGAAAGATGAGCAAATCGTTGGGTAATGTCATCGACCCTCTGGACATCATTCATGGCATTGAACTCCAAACGCTTCACGATAAGCTCCTCACGGGTAACCTGAAGGAGACAGAGATTGCCAGAGCAACCAAATATCAGAAAACCGCATTTCCTCAAGGTATTCCAGAATGCGGTGCCGACGCTCTGAGGTTCACCCTTCTTTCCTATACCACGGGTGGTGGCGATATTAGCTTCGACATCAAAGTGATGGCAGGCTATCGACGATTCTGTAATAAGATCTGGCAAGCGAGCAAGTACGTCATGGGTCGCCTACCAGAGGACTTCAAACCCGCTGCCCATCTCGATGTTGCCAACCTGTCGACACCTGAAAAATGGATCCTGCATCGCATGAATAGTGCCGTGAAGGAGCTAAACGATGCATTGGCGGCCAGAGAGTTTTCAAAGGCCACCCAAATTGCGTATCGATTCTTCTACGACGAGTTGTGCGATGTATTCATCGAACACAGCAAGAGTCTGCTGACTGAAGGAACCGCAAGTGAGCAAGAAAACGTACAACAATCCCTCTATAGGGCTCTAGACGTCGCGCTTAGACTTCTTCACCCATTCATGCCTTTTATTACTGAAGAACTGTGGCAGCGCCTCCCGCGCGCGCCATACGAGAACGTAACCTCAGCCCCGCCCTCCATTATGCTGGCACCTTACCCTACCCCTGACGACAGCCTTCAGTTTCCTAGCGAGGCTGAATCCTATGAGCTTAGTCTCCAAGGTACTCGAGCAATACGCTCCCTGGCTGCCGAGTACAATATCAAAACTGGCGGGAGTGCATTCATCAAAGCTACTGACGAAGCTTCGCGTGCAAGCATCGCACCGCAAGTAGCCTCTATCAAGACTCTTTGCGGTAAGGTTCTTGCAGACCTGTCGCTTCTAGGCCCCGACGATGCCGTACCAACCGGCTGCGCCGTTTTCGTTTTGACGAACAATCTCATCGTTCTTCTGAATGTTGCCGACGTAATCTCGGACGTAGATGCCACGATTAAGAAGCTGCACGTAAAGCTACAGAAGAAGCAGCAGGTGGTCACGAAACAACAGGAGCTGATCAAGCGCGAAGGATTCAGCAAGAGCAGCGAGGTCGTGCAGGCCACCGAGAAGACGAAGCTGGACGAGGCAAATACGGCGGTCAACAACTACGAGAGGACGATCGAGGAGTTTGAGAAATTGAAGATAAAAGCTTGAGAAAGAGAGCGAGAGAGGGAGAGAGAGAGGGAGAGAGAGAGATAGATAGATAGATGGCGAGTCTCCCCCGCGACCCATCTCTTCTGTACTGTGAAGAAGGACTAGAAAGAACCTTGCTGGAGATTTTAAGATAAAATAAACTAAAAATCGGTAAATGCATCTTGGTGTTCATTCAGAATTCGAAAATGGAGAGTAGGTAGTCATCTAATGCAAGTCGTCGTGAGGCAATGCGACTACTTTTCGTGATAAAGAGACGCCTATAGTCAAGTACCAACTGATCCCTATCTATCCACCTATCCACCTACCCAGCTACCCAGTCTTAATTATCCGAAAATGCTTAGTCAGCACAGCATCCGCTGCCCCAGATAGAGCTCGGCGATATACTCATTGAGTTCGAGGACGCGATTATAGGGTAAGTCGTAGATGCGTAGATGCGTAAAGGCGTCTCTGTCTGTCAGTTTCAGCCTAGGTCTCGACGTGTCAGTCTCTCGAAGGGCTAACATATATAATAGTGCTAGCGTCGTGGCGTTTCAAAAGTGTAATTACTGGTAAATATCCATGATATGAGCCTGAGGCTAGTATTAGCACGAGTACGAATCACAGGTGTCAGATCAGGCGAGGGCACCTTCAAGTTTGTGACAGTGAAGCGATTTTTATTTTCTATCTAAACGCAACGGGAGACAACACGAGTACAGCTAGATCGAGCTCAACAGCACGACGTAATAGCGCTGATCCTTGGCTTTCAGGCTAGCTGTTCTGATTTTACAACATTCCCTATAACTCCTATGTTCGTCTTCATTTCCTCCTTGCCGCCCCTAATGAACACATACCAGAACGCCAAATCTAACATACGCAGAGACGGCCTACGCCCCAGTTGAGCGCACGGAAAGGGGATGACAACCGCCGAAAGGAAAATCCGGATTGCCAACTACAAGTAGGGCATCCAGAGTGCGTCGCACTGGGCCAGATTCATCGGGTTTACGGCTCTAGCGATAAGATCGATGACGGTCTGATTGGCCGGGAGGCTTCCCACAGGTGGCTGTGCTAAACTGAGCGCACGCTTAACAACCATATCACAGTTCGTTTGCACAGTCTCGCGCAGCTGGGTTTCGTTGAGTTGAACAGGCCGGTGACTGCTAGTAAACCAGAATATTACCTCATCCCGCACGAGTAACGTCAACGCATGCTCGAGCTCAAATTCCGGCTCCGTGAGACAGCGCGCGATTGCCATGATCGAGCAACTGAAGATACCTTCAGTAGCTAGAGGGCCCATCAGAGTCTGCAGATTGGGGGACAGACGGAAAGGCACCGGTTCAGCGTTATGGAAAAACGGCTTGCCGGTGGCCATGAACGACATAAGCTCAGAACCCCAGATCTTGCCGGAGCCCCTTGCAATATTCATTTTCTGGGGGTAACGTCCCGTCATGTATAATATGTACGTCATGAAGGTGAGGGCGGATAGTTGATATGAAAACCGACGGCGGAATAACCAGAAGTCTGAATATTCTGGGAAGATGGACTGGAAATACTCTAGCACGACGGTGTGAGGTACCCACTTCTCCTGGATCGCTGAGAATACCTCAAGGCGGGCCGTTGTCGTCTGGTCAAGCGGTTTCTGGACAACATGGTTAGTCAGCAGGTCTGGGAATTGTGCTCGAGGAAACCTTACAGCTCCTTTTGTTTCAACGAGTCCCCTTAATTTCTCCATGGTAAACATCACAGGCTCGTCTTTCAGCACACCATTGCGTCGGCAGTAATCTTCATAGACGCCTTGCAGAGTGATGTATGAAGGGTCCTCTTGCACAATTCGGATATGAGGCGCCAGAGGAATCATGAGAGGGACTGTGAATTGCAGGTCGCGTCGACGGCTCTCCTTTTTCTTGGCCAAGGTCTGGTTTAGGTGCCTGAAGAGCTGCAGAATTCGTTCTTCACGACGGCAATGCCGAGCAGCAGGGTGCTGTATAGCGAATGGGTGTATGCTCCCATCGTGACCACGTATCTTGAGTCGCCGGTGGGATACGCCTATGGCCCTCACGAGATCTACGTTGGCGAGGAATCGATCGATACGGATGAAATCTTGATTCTTGTCCTTGTGTTGCAGATACTGTCCAGGGACTTCGACGTCATCAAATTTGAGATAGCGAAATTCACTGAGATGTCGAGAGTATGATTCGAGATGAGCATTTGGGTCTCTGAGATCAAGCTTTTCCTCGAATTTGTCACGCCATTTTCGTAGTTTGTGGATGTATTCATACATCGTAGGTTTGACGGTCACAAAATCGGCTTCAAATGATTTCTTGATGTGCGCTGGGAGGATTGTCTCTGCGAATCGAGTGATATTGACCTCGGTCGCACTTGGTAGCCTAAAATCTTTCGCATACGAGGCTGGCATGCGACTAACAAAAGCCAGGCCATCGTTGAGAAGTGCAACAATGAGTCGATAGGCATCTTCATCAGGCGGGCACTTGAAAAACTTCTGGATCTGATCTACCATCGTTTCCATAGACAAGGCAAGAAGAGGGAAAGCTGTTTTGAGAACAGACATGATCTCTTCAGTAAGCTCCCAAGGTGGCTTCTTTTGGCCGGCTGTCGAGGAAGCACCACTAGCATCCTTGGCGGGTTGTGATTGTTGCTCGCCATTGGGTAAAGATGCTGTACCGCCATTGCCAGCTCCATTTGTGTCAGGTTGCTCCGTTTTGGGCTGCACATTGCTGGCACCATTTGATGTTTGTGGCCGGGATGATGCCTCGGCCTTCGTTTGAGGATTATCCTGTTTAGTCAGAGATGGAGAGCTGGAAAGCTTTTTGTTCGCCGCAGCGGCTTGGGCGCGCTGCAGACGCGCTTTCTCTCTAGCCTCTTGGCTTCTCTTAATCACTAGCATATCTTCTCTGTTGGTTCTGAGTTGGAAATAAAGAGACTGCGGATAGGCCTTGGCAATCTTGAGCAGTATTCCATGGACTTTAGGTGCTTCCTTGTGACCGAGCCCCGTCAACAGCTGTGGAATGAATGTGATCCAATACCACACTGGAGTTTCTCCTTTGTGATCATCAAAGCCCGCCGCTATAGTTCCGCTAGAATCGTCTAGGCTCAATAGCCACAATATGCGCGCAATTAGCTTTCGAGCTTTGCTGCTCTTGTAGCTGCCGATGGCCTGTAGATACGAGCACACAGCCTGCCGGGCAGAGTTAGTGTCCGATGGGTCTGCCTTGAATTTTCGGTCATTGAAGTAACCCCATTCAGCCCAGGCCTTAGCTTTGCTAATGTCGTAATACAATGCTGTTCCATAGGCCCCATCAGCATCGGTATGTTGTCCAAGCTTCTCCAGAAACATCCCCTTCAGGGTATAGAATTCAGCTTTCTGCTGATTGTTGAAGTAATTCAAGTTCGTATTGTTAATGACATCCAGCCCAGTCGAAAGCTCGTCGGGATTCTCATAATGGCATCTGGCCTGCTCCCGCAATTTGAGGAAAGCCTCTTGGATCTCAATGTTGGGGAGTGTGTAAATACGACTGAGGTGATGGATGCAGACTTCGGAGAGGTTGTGTTTTCGGGCAACATGAGCAAATCGATTGATTATCCATGCAGTCTCGTGGTAACCACGATATGCGAATGATGCTCCATTCGCATTCTGACTCTGCTGTGGCAATAAATCTAGATATGTGCCGTTGATCATGCCGAATATATGCTGTCGCCAAGTAACTAGATCCTGCCAGTCGGTAATATCGTCCCAAGTGTTCGGCAGACGGTCTCTCCAAGCCCCAAGGAGAAGTTTCAACTCGCCAGACTTGACGTCTAGATTGCCTTGATTCGTGCTTGCCAAACTCTGACATATGACGCTGGCATCATGAAGCTCTACGAGCTGTTGAAAGTTATGCAACATGGGAATGTGAGCAGCAGTGAGACGTTTGGGAAGTTGATGCCACTTTCGAATAGCCAGCTGGATGGCTTCGTCACAGACGCGGGAAAATTCTTGGTTCGTTTCTTGCTTGTTGTGCAATTTGAGTAAAGACATGAACCCTTGGAAGAACGTCCGTCGAGCGGTTGGGGCATCCATTACACCCTTAATAAGCATGTCCAAGCTTTCACGATGTTCCGAACTCTGCCACATGTCGATATTTCTCCAGGCGCATTCGAGGAGAAGATCTTGAAGATTCTCGTGTTTGGCGAAGTCTTGCAAAATCTCCCACTGCTGAAGCTTTTGCGCACAAAGAACCCAGTGGTCCTCCCAGAGCATATATTCGCCCTGAGAGAAAGGGATCACACCTGTACGAGCCTTGATCTGGGCGGCTTCATACATTTTCTGAGCCTTATCCCACATTCCGTTTTGTTCGTATGATAATGCAGCATTAGTCTCTACAAACTGACAGCGGCGGCGCCATGTTCCATAGAATAAATCATCTTCTTTCAGAGTCGAGTACAGCTCAACAAGCGCATCAAGCGTGCTCTCTCTGACAGTGACAGAGTCGATCTCCGGTTTAATGACAGATTTCTCCAATTGAACCATGGCAGTATACCAAGCATCATAGGTCTTGGCTCCAAATTTGAGTATGTGAGGCGGAATTCTACATTCCGGCCAGGCTTTGGCTGCTCCCATTAACATCGTTTGCACCACGTTAGGGCGTTTGTCCATTTGGCGAGAATGGTAGTCTTTGGAGAGCAAAAGGACCAAGCCTTTTTCGATATCGGTCTTCTCTTCTCGCACAGTGGCAGCCCAAAACATTGGAAACAAGCTGACCCAAAGCTCATGGGCCAAATTACTATCGACATGTTGGAGCTGTGCAATTGGCTCTATTACATCTCGTAGCTTAACTTCGCCAGCTTCGGAAACGAATCGTCGATGATCGGCCATGAACCCCTCATACCTGTGATGCATCATTGACTGAGGTTCTCGGATATCTTTAGCATAAGCTCCGAATACGAGGGAGGCCGGAAGTGTTCGGAAATCCTCGTGATGAAGCTGAATATTGGCATTCATTTCAACAGCCCCAATGAGGAGTTGGTTGGCTTGGGCAAGCCAGAAAGAATCCGCAAGCGTGTCCCAATTTTGTGCAGTGATTACGTATGAGAGACGAGCCGTTGCAGTTTTAGAAAGACTCTTGTCGAAAATAGACATAAAACGATTGCGCATCTCGACATCTTGTGCACGTGTTCCAATCAAGAACGCATGTTCCATACGTACTGTGAGCTCCGTGCGAGTGATCTTAGGGTCTTCATATATACGGATTACCAGGTCGAGGAATTTTGCCAACATCGTCAGATCACTGCGATGTTCAAACGAGAGCATCTTGTGCAGCACAGCGGTTTTCTCCTTCAGGGTAGGCCAGGTACCCTCAGCTCGAAATACCCACCCTTCGACCATCTCCAGAATTTTCTCGCACAGGGCGTTGTCTAGGGATTTTTCAACGAGAGTCGCTAGAACACTGAGGAATGGCCGCCGACTGTCAGCTAGGCTTTCCATGCGCATAGCCGTGACCTCGATCGCTTTGATCATGAGGTCGGTCTGGACTTTAAGATCGTAGGATGTCATCTCCCCATTCTGTGCATTCTGCTCTTGGGGGCGCATTGCGTTCGTGGCCAGCTGGTGCGATGTAGTACTAGACCAATGCTGAACATGATCTCTCGCAAGTTTCGTCTGTAAAGCCTTCATCAATGCTGGAATGTGCTGATCGATAATTGTAGGTTTGCGTCGCCCAAGTGACCATAGAATATTGACACCAGCAGCGTATTGAGAGTTAGCCATAGTCTCTGTCGCAAGAGCTGAGAGAAAAGTGATAATCTCGGATGTGGGCGCTTCAGATTCCCCTTCCGCATCTGCATCTTCCATGGGAACGTCCTCCGGTACGGCATCAAGAACCCGCTGTACTGTAGACTTGATATCACGACCGCCATCGAACTCCTTTCCGGCAAAGTGTAGACAGTCTTGGATTTCCGGGTTCTCCGTCTTGAGGCATTTTTCGAGAACTTTCTGTACAGACGGCATACTTCTCAGAATCCACTCGTCCGATTTCGAATTGAGAATGATACGGACTACTTGTAGCGTATTAATAATATTCGTGACAAACTTCTCATCGAAGTTGTCCATATCAGAGGGATCGGCATTTAGAATCTTCGCTGTTCTTTCACTCGCCAAAACCACATCGGTGATGAGGGGGAACAAGTCCACGTCTAGATCGCCCCAGCAGTGAGGCTGTAGCAGGTTGTAAAGAAGTGACATTGCCTTCATACAAAGTTCTGTGGACTGCGAAGGTAAAAGATGGCCCAAGGTCGCGGGGTCCTTTATCTTCACAGAAGGAAGCTTATACCTCTCGTTGAGTTGAGCAATGAACTCGATGAGGTACTTGATCATTTTGAGTCGGAATCCTTGAGGAATTTGGAATTCGGCTCTCTCAACTGGAGCAGTCTGCCGAAAACTCGGAGGAGATGAGTCACTGTCGAGTTTCCGTTTCCTGGAGTTCGGAGATTCTGAAAAAGCCCTTGGGGTTGCGCCGGAATCCCCTCCAATGCGTCTTTGTTCCCACTCCCAGATCAACCACATCATGTTAAGTGCTAGCTTCTTGCTCTCGTTGGAAGATGTCTGTGGAGAAGAAACCTTACGGAGCGAGGTGATTATCAAGAGAGCGAACTTATCTCTAGATTCGTAGAATAGATCAGGATGTCTAACAAGGAAGTGGAAAATATTCGTCATTTGCTGAGCGTTCTGACCTTCTTCTGCTAAGATACGTCGTGGTGCCATGGCCCACACAGCATTGCGATCTCCAGGTACGGTATTGCATCGCTTAGGGAGCACAGGAGCCATGAGCTCCAGCGCCTGAGTGACTAGTGCACGCCCTTCGTTCTGATTCGTCCTCAAAAGGGAATAGTACACTTGCGTGACTATTTTAGGGGGGGTCTCATAGTGTGCAATGAAATACCCTATGACAACGTAGGCGGCATGCTTGTTGATGACATCGTCTAGTCGAATGTAGGTCCAGCCAAACTTAATAATATCTTTCCTGGCGTCCTTGAGGATGGCGTGGTGGTACTTTACAAGCATAGCAGATAATTGTAGAACCTCCATCCGCGTATGGTCAATGCCTGGTTGGGCAAGGTCCTCTTGGGGGTCTCCAAGATTGACTTTCCATATTTTCACGTTGATGGACTCGATCAACGACTTGTCCATAAGTCTCTGAGGATGAGGCTTATTTGAAAGACTCCAGTGCCGCATGACGTCCATAGCAACAATAGGGTTGACAATATTGCGAAGGACGAAGCACTTCGTCTTTTGGCTGACGTTCTTTCCCGCATATATATCAAGACAGCGCATGATGATAGACTTCCAGAATTCAATGGAATCACTGCAGATGATATGTTTGTAAAGATAGGCGAAAACGGATGGAGTTGCGCGTAGTTCCTCGGCAGTAATGGAGTCGATTAAACTAAACAGAGGATCAAGATCCCTGGGCTTCAATGATAATGATTTTGTGAAGATTCCCATCAACTGCTCTATAGCCTGATCGGTTGGCAAACGCAGGTTGGGGGGGAGATCGTTGAACCGGAGCTGGCGCTCGAGGTCTTTCCCGATCTGTTTGAGTGTATTGGTGATGTCTTTCCGCTCCATCCAACCTTGTGTGTCCTCGAACTCAGCCAGCGAGTTGAGAATATTGATTGTGTTAATGGCTGCCACGAATCTAGTATCTCTGGAGCTATTCCATATCTGATGACAGATAGATATCAGAGGCCCAAGATTAGCAGTGGCGTGATCACGGAGCGGTTTGCTGTCAGGGTGCAAGAGTACTTGGGCAAGAAACCGGCCATATTTGATGTCTTCCAATTTCCCATTTAAAAAGGCCCAGACTTCGGCGGGATACCGGTTGAGAAATTTATACAAAGGCAGGCGGAAAGGACTTTGATGAGTGCGTCGCAACTTTTCTTCAAGCTCAAGACAGGTGTCAATGAGTCTCTCCTTGAACTGCTCCGCGGCCGGTGGCAACAGATGGAATATATGGAAAACCGCTGCAAAAACCTTCATCTGATTATTCTGCTCGAAGAAGGTGAAAGAAATTTGCTGTAGAAAGTTGGGATCTGCGAGTACTTTAACATGATCCAGGAGTCTAGCCCCGATCTCCACTTTAAAGTACGTCGTCAGCAGACGGAGAAGTCTGGCCAGGTTGTCCAGTCCATGGGTACTCAGCCTTTTCGCGTCTTGTAGATTAGCTAATACTGGACGGAGGCCTTGTTGGAGGAGATCTTTGGGCAATTTATTGGTCTGTAAAAGAACAGCTCTGATCGCATCATTTGCAGCTTCGATAGTGGGTTTTGACTCCGAGTACAAGCATTTAAAGAAGACTGCAACGATTCTCGTTCTCGTGGGATTATTTTGGCCTTTTTGGAAATCATCAAAGCCCATTGCCTTGCTCAGGATCTGAATGCAAGCTACACGGAGATTCACAATTGATTCATGAGTCCGAAACTCGGCAGGTTTACCGGCTAAAGACTCGTCAGTGGCATCAGCGAGAGCCAAAGACTCCATAAGCAGGCGGTTGAGATGCTCGTCAAAAGAGACGAAATTGCTCTTCAGACTCATATAATAAGCGATAGCGTCGATGTATCCGATCTGAGTTGCAAACGGTAAAGCTCGCAGCGGCTTGGCGAAAATTGGTGATAGTAGACGATCTTTGTGGGGCTCAACTAATTCCCAGATTTCCGCTTTGGTCGCGCAGGCAATAAGTTCAAGGGATTTCCGTGCCGTGCCTCGCACGTGCTTGTTCATATGCGAAAGCTCGTCGTTAAATAGCATACAAATCTGGGCCAATCGTATACTCTTGGGTTGACCCTGCCCCTGCTGGGTTCCCTGTGCTTGCTGGATTGGCTGTCCCTGCTGGATCGGAGTAGGCAGTGCATCTTCTTTTTGCACATTCTGGGTGATCCGATGTAGAAGGACTTCAAGAGTGATTTGAGCTGAGCTGCGCGTTTTCTCAGGGAGGTCCTGGGGCATGTCTTTTATGACATACATCAGGGCTCTGATGAGCTCTAAATGCTTCTGTATGAGCCAGGTTTCCCCAAGTTCGACCTGATCAAGAAGGTATTTAATACCGAGGGTGCCGCCTGCCTTGGTATACCATTCTTCTTCAAAGCACGCATGGCAGAAGGTTTTGGTGAGGTGATGGAAGAAGCTCAAACGGCCAACCTCATATTGGGTCCCAAAGATAGTAGCTGTTGAGTCGTATATCGCTCGAATAGCTCGGAAAGCGGCGTCTCGGACCTCTGGAAGTTCTGAAGCGAGAGATTCGACAATGGCATCTGCAATAACACGAGCGTCGATACATAGAGGTCCTTCGCCGGCTTTGGGATCAAATGGACTGATTTCTTTCTTGACATCGACTAGGGCACGACCTATTTCAAGTATGGTAAAATGCCGGCAAATTTCCAACAGGAATACATCAGCCTCCTCACGGAATTCAGGATACGATTCAGCAAATAGGATCGCCTTGAGAAGTCGTTTCATGATCATGTCCTCTTCGTTCTTCTTGATAACAGAGCGTTCCTTGTTTGATGTCTCAAAGGCCTCAAAATCGGCCGCTGGTTTTCTGTCAAAGAAATCCTCCATCTGAAGGCGGACAAGCCGCGGAAGATCTTCGGGCAAGTGATCGACGCCAATGCGCAGCTTGATCTGGCTTTTGATGAGCTGCAGCGCTTGCTTCTTATAATATCCATCCTGTTGTTTCGCGGTGCTCAACTTTGATGGTTTCGGAACCTCCATGAGTTTGCGGATCGCAACATCAATTCCAATTCCAGCAGGGAAAGCCCTATCCCTCTTGGATCCAATAAGACGCATATCAAAGCTTGACGGGTCGTCGGCATAGCGCTGATAATTTACCGGAAGAGTCTCAGTCATGTATTTCCGATTCCTGCCTCCCAGCTTCCCGAGAATCCGCATTGTTGTGTGAGCATGGAAATGACTGTATGGATGCGGCTTCAAGTGCTCAAATAGCGCGTTCATCAGCTCTTCGATGACCGGGGCCATGATAGGATCTAGATAGTCCGCGGTGAGGTTGTCGACACATAATTCGAGAGTACGTAGCCCTTGGCCGACAAGGTCTGTTCCAGCACGGAGAGCAACAACCAGGGGCCGCATCAAAAAGCTTAGATGCGGAAGCAGGTTGCTTAGACGAGCGGGAACCGTAAGACAGAGTTCGACGTAGAGGTCCCGCTCGGCCGGCCTCCGAGCAGCCATGAGCAAGTTATTCAGCACATCAAGCAACATCTCAAGCAGAGGAAGAATCTGCTTATAGAGGTGCTCGAATTTTCCACCCCCGATACTTCTAAATAGAGAACGAAGTAGCAGAAAATAATTCATAGGCTCCTCCGCCTTTGTTGAGAGATCTATTGACTTCGTCACAATGTCAACAACGTGAGGAAGAAGCACTTGCTCATTCTGGGTCGCGAAAAGGGTTACCGCCATAAATGCCAACTTGAAGAGGCGTAACAAAATCGAAGACTTCCTCACATCAGCGGATCCCACGTCCTCAATTCTTTCCATTAGGAATTTTAATAGCATTCCGCAGAAGCTCGGAGATGTTGCCTCACTGGCAAGGAAGAACTGAGGAATGTGCAGAAGTGCCGTATGCTCAAAAATCATATCATAGAGATGCGGAATTTCTTGTTGAAACACCTCGTGAAAAGTTGCGGGATCAATACAGTGGAAGACAGTAGCAAAGGTCTCCAAGAGATCTTTCTCTTCTTTACTTGAGGATACCATGTAGAAATTGGCCATATACTCGACTGTAGAGGCGTACTGGGCCTCACCAGTCGGCTTCTCAATTTCGTAGTACCGGAAAACGTAGGCTCCTTCACGAAGTAGTTTGATAATAACCTTCACTTCCTCAGCCGTGAAGCCGTACGAGACGTCTTGCCAATGCGCCGGGGCATTATGCGAGTCAATATTGATAGATGCGTTGCAGGCTTTGAGCTGATAGAACGTGTTCTTAAGCCCGTTCATCAGGTTTTTGAACAAAAATTTGTTGTCCGCCACGGGGTCTGCATTCCTCTCACGAGGGTTTGAAGTCTTTATTGGCATTGCAGTAAAAATATCGATCTCGTCCCATTCAGGACGTTCTCCATCCGCTAGGTACGTTTCAGGGAGTGAGTCAGCAGCTTGTTCAGCATACAGCTTAGAAAGTTTGACGGCATTTGGGTACTGCCTGTTCATCGCGGCAAACTTGTCCCCGATGGCATTGAGGATCATCAGGAGATAATGCCGAGCGTCCACTTTATTCGGCAATTTGGCAATGCACTCGGCCATATTCAGCAACAGCTTTGCACTCATAGTCTGAAAGCTAGTGCCGGGGAAGTTGTCTTGAAGATTTTTAGTGTAGACTTCGACGGTCTTCCGGATCTGTTCCGGCGAGAGAGAGTCGCGAACGTGGTGTATCAAGTCGGCCAACATGCTGTATGCTAACGGCCTCATGGTGTCATACACCGTCAGCCCATCTCCAATCAGGGTCTTCTCTTCAAGCAATTCATCGATCTTCGGCAGGAATATCTTCCGAAAGTTGAAATTGATGATATGTCGAATTGCGACCAGTAACTCTTTGCGCGCAGCCGATTTCTCTCGAGGGCAGTCCTTGAGCAAACGAACAACTATTTCGGGCAATGTTGGTAAGAAGTCTGCCAGCTGGCTAGAGTATTGACGAAGCAGGTATGCCAGGAAGCTCATTGTCTTCACTTGAGCTGTAATGAACTCTCCGAAAGCGGCGCGATTTCGAATGCTCGGGCTAACTCCAGTAAATATGAGGCCTTTCGCTTTAGCTTCGCTATGAGCCTGCTCCTGTGCTTTTGCTTGAAGACATAATACCGACTTGATCAAGGGAACAAACGCCTTCACATTGTACTGGATGAGGTTGCGATACGTCTGGAAAACGGAAACGACAATAATAGGGCACTCGGATAGAACCTTGAAAGACTGCATTCCTTTCAAGAGGGGACGGCTCTGCTGCTGCGGATCCTGGTCGAGGTCGGTCACAGCGGAGGCTGTTGGTGATCCAGGCCTAGGCGATTGGAAGTTGGTCTGGGTGCTTCCCGGTGTGGTCGGTGCTCCAGGCGCATTGGATGGGAGAGCGGTGTTGTCTAACTGTTCCCGCACCACCTTTTCCATCTGCTCAAAGAGACCCTGGATGAGATCCAAGAATGGCTGGACCCTGTCGTGCAGGATCTTCGGCTGGTGCCGCATGACGTCCGAGATGATCTTGACACATAGTGTGGCGTTATCTTCGTTATCATTCCGTACCAGCGTCACAAGAAGATCAACAACCTCTTTGGCATATTGCTCGAAGGGTTCGGTGGGAGTCTGGTGGGTAGGCAGGCGGTGGAGGATCTCGAGAATACAATGCCGAAGTTTCTGGATCTGACGTCAGTTGATTCGGTAGGCGGCCAGCGCGAGGGGCGCGATGACGACTGCTTACCTGCTCCAATGATGTATTCTGGAATATGCACGGTCCTCGCAGGATATTAATGATCAAGGGCATGACCCGAGAGAGAAAAGGAGCGTAGATGGGTCCATTGGTGTAGTGGTCGAGGCTGTCGCGCAGCGTACAAGCAGCTTCGTATTTAGACTTAGGCTCTACAGAAGAAGAGGCGTTAGCAGGGTAGATGACGGCCGCCCAATCAGGGCAATAGGCGAGGTTGGCGGCTTGGTTGATGTGCGTTTTTCGATTCAAGGCGGGCAGGACAGGAGACTTACCAGTTTCCTGAATAGTCAGCCTCTTGACTATGTCCTCTAGCTGCGCTGTCGACATGACGGAGGCTCCTGCATGTGCGCAGCAGGTTGTAAATAAATGAGCATGCCAATTCCCACAGCTTCGGGTTCGCGAGGCGTATGAAGGGTACGGTCGATGGTCGGGATCCAGTCGTGGCGAAATGAGAGAGTCGATGGTGATGCGCAGTTGCGCGACCTCTAGACGACGCGGGCTGCGGCGAACTAGCTAGCCTAGCTACCTTGGATGGTTCACCTCAGTGTGCGACAAGTGGTTTCCGCAGTCAGTAAGGTCGGTCTCTATCGCGCATGCAATAAATAGGTCGAAGCAGAAGAAAACGAAGAATTACAATCTGGACTAGATTGAGGGGTATCACGAAGAGAATGGAAAGGCTGCGACCTCGAGGGTTACTGAGAAGGAGAACATGAACTGCGCCTGCCACACCTTGATCAAGAATCAAGAAGAAGAGCATGCAGGAGCATTAACCAGTAGGTACGTTCTGGGGGCTGCGGCTGCCAATATGTACATATACAACGCTAGGCTCCACGTTTTACCGTCCGACCCCACGATCTGATTGGCTTAAGCTTCCCCTAGCCTGTCTACATAATGTAAGTACCCATTAGCCCCACTATTACATCCACGCGTTGATAAGATAAGCTAGGCAGGTAATGTGCCAAGCTCAAAGTTGCCTCCGTAAATATTACAACCCCAAGGTACCTACACGAAGTAGAGATTTAGGTATTTTGTCCTGCTTGCAACTGCTTAAAATCATCCTTAGTATTTGGTAGGCAAGCGTGTCATTTTCTCGTTACTTATTACTTATCTTGTTCCGCTGCCTTCATGACATTGGGGCGCCGCCTTAGATTTTGAGAATCAATGTTCTTCATGTCCTCGAACATCATATTAGAAAACGCTAACCCGCATTCACTACTAGCGTAACTAAACTTACACGACATAGAGAGTACACTAGGTAAAGCAGACTAAGGTTCTACATACCCTAGCATTTAGGAAATATTAGCTAGAAGTAACGGTCTCTATGTAAGATATTAAGCGGATAATAGAGATGGTACTACATAGCTAAAGTGCCAGGGCAGTTATTTGAAGCAGAATTCGTAGTTGTAAGTGCAGGCCCTATAAATCAATACACCTGCCCAAGGCCCACTTCTCTCGACTCTCTATTGCTAAGGCCAATCATAGCGCTACAACTTTCGCAGCTACCCCGCATACTTTTGGGGTAGGAGCGAATTGTACACCATGGGCGGTTTTCCGAAAGGTTAAAGTTAATGTTCGATTACCTAGTAGAACAAGTGATGTTCAAAATCTGAGGCGATTTGGAGCCATCCTGTTTTCGTAGCACCGCTCTTACCTGCATGTGCGTACCTATATGTACATAGGTACTTAAGTACATGTAAGCCTTAGCAGCTAGATACATGTACACCAACGAAGTACATGTACTTAGGCCAAGGTACCACCTATGTATGTAGGCATACTGCTACAATTACAGCTTCAACTCAAGAAGGTAAGAAATATACGAAACTTGAAGTAGCTATTCCCTTCCTGTTCAAGTACTGTTGTAGCCTTGTTTTTCGGGTTGTGATTGAACCTATTACCTACACTTTTGGTCAGGTAATGCAAAGACAGGTTTCATGTACCTTGCTACCTCAAGTACCTACATGTAGCAGAGGTAATGTAGGTAACTTAAATTCGTCCCCTCCAACTGTGAGCTCGGACTCGACCACATTTATTCATATTAAATCGTCCTTCCAACAACCAATTTCAAACCTGTTATATACACCAAAAAGGTTTCACGACTAGAACAGTTGATAACTACAGTAAGCTCATGTGTGCCTCTACCGAAGAAGGCAATCCGCTAAAGGAAAAGGCAGAAACAAAAGGCAGAAGCAGAATTCGGAAAAAACACACCCAAGTTTTGCAAGGGCAAGCACCCCCTTTGCCAACCATGGGCAGCTCGGAACAGGACGGCACCTCTGCTGCCTTCTTTTATGGTGAGTTTTACCACATGAAGCCTATCTCTGCTGAACTCGCTGGCTGACCATAATAGGCACACTTGTAAGAGGCAACCCGTTCTAGGTGTATCTCGCGGTTCCTAATGACGACGTCCCAGATGGCCCCCGAGGTCTTTTTCACAGTCTGTTATAGATTTACCACCGACAATATTGCGACTTTGAGAAGCTTGCACCAGTTCCAGCCAGCTATACTTCACGGATACTGTCGTCGGTGAGTCTTTTCATACCTCGATGAGTAACCTCGGGCAAAACATTGCGCTGCATCTCGGGCCACTGAGAGACCGGCTTTTCTCGTTTACCTACTGGCGTGATACTGATAAGCTCTGACCTTGGCAGCCGAGTCCAACATGCGGATTATCCAGGCATTACGCCGGAATCGAACCACGAAGTGAGGGGTACGTACGTGACCGGTCTCACAAGCGCCAATATCCACCATCTAGATCATTTTGAGGGCTCCGAGTACGACCGCAAGACCGTCAAGGTGCGCCTGTTGTCCAAGGTTGGAGATGAGAAGGGGAACGGCAACGTGGAGGGCGAAGAAGTAGAGTGCGAGGTTTACGTCTTCAAAAGCCCGTCTTGGCTAGAAGACCGCGAGTGGGATTACCAGGAATTCCGCACTCAAAAGATGAAAAATTGGACGAGAGAAGACTATGGCTTCACTGATAGTGACAATTTCGCTCCACAGAGCGTCGAGGACGAGGAGAAAGTCGGTGCTGTCTGTGAGTAGAGTGCCTTGTTCTCTGCAGGACATTTTTTCGCCTGATGTAATATCTATAGCTAACCCCGTACATTAGGAGATCAACCAGCTCAAGATTTCGAGGGCACTTGAGGGAACTTGCAAACTAGAATAGCACCAAGACTATATGATAAGAGTTGCGTTGCGCATGTCGGAGGGCCAATCGGTTTAGGAGTGCGTCAAAGGGGACATTATGCGACGTCGCATCTCAAAGACTAGACTAAGAGGAGCTCGGAAGCACCGCTCTGATAAGAATAGCTTTAATAACTACCAACTTCAGGCCTACTTACCTAACCTCGAGCATACGTGATCATTCAAGCAGGCCCCGGCGTCACAGCGGAGTCAGATCCCCAGCATCAGCAAGAATATGCGATATGGCATCTTCCAAAACTTAGAGGAACCTGGATATCATCACTGGCGGCAGCAAATTGAGACTTGTTGCAAAACACTAGGGACATTAGCCGAAGGCGCTGGACTCCTTGTAGATCTCAAACTAGTGAGAGATCTGGGAACGCAACGCAGGGCCAGAGATCAGCCATATCCATCATCACGACATAGCTCCGGATATCCAGGTACGCCGCATCCTACCAACTTTGTCGTACGAAGACGCGGACGAATGAGGCGGTTGCGCGTTGGGTGTTCTTTAGCCTTGTCGACGGCTATGGCTCAAACAATAGTTTTCAATGATACGTAAAGTGGTCACGTTTTCTGGCCACGCGGGGACATATGACAACAATGACTAGCGTACGCTTACTCGCCGGCGAACACTGTTGCTTAGGTGTCAAATGCTTGAATAGCCCAATGCCACGAATTGATTGACGCTGGGGGCAGGTGAGGCCCTTCTCCGGGCTCGCGCGGCAGTCTGACCGCAAGAGCGAACAACTTATCAGTTCCATGTCGGATGACTCGATGAGTGGATCATATCTAGGTACCTAGAATCGAAAATCAAAGTTAGAGATAAAGATCCAGATAACCTTTGCAGCCCATAGCAAGGCGGAGTAAGTAATCTTGAGAGCGAGGGAACAAATCGCGAAAATGTTTTTCGAGATCCGCCACATACTATCATCCGCAGCTCATCCGGTTGCCACGTTCGCTAGCGGGAGAGCCCTACTCTTATAGAAAACACGTCCACGGGTGACTGTTTTAGGAAATATCAAATAGCGTTAACCTAAAAATCTTGACGACAACAGAGCTGAAATGACTCTGTTCGTGTTCAGGGTACCTCACTTAGGCTCTCATCCTTTCTCTCCTAGTCTAGTGAGATGCTGGCTCACAGGGGACACAGAGACGCCTCAGGAAGCCCCACCGAATATGCTTGCCCCTGTATCTGCATTCGGAATATTTTCTTGTCATGATGTCTCCACGTGAAAAGCTTGAGAAGCTGTCAAGATGTTTCCGCGTACATGTAGTTAGCCACGAGTCAAGAGGCGAGCCGCGGGGCCTGCAGAGCTTTCGTGCCCATCCGTTCAGATGACTCGTTGGTCAACTCCGCGGTGAATACTTTGTATAGGAGGTAGAGATGTGGCTCAATCCGACACGATAATTACCCATTAGACCCGCGCTGGGATAAGTAGGCTGCACCCACTGCGACTCAGACTTGACAAGCTGGACGGACGATCCCATTAAAGGAGTCATGGCACTGGGGAACTGTCAAAAAATCTAAGTCTAGTGTAGAAGCTGGGGGTTCACGGCGGGGTCTGCGTCAACCTATCTGGCCGAATACGAAAGGCATGGCTGGATTTGTGGTTTGGGGATAGAGCAAAGGGTAAAAATTTTCGAAAATTGCTGCCTATCGACAACGATTAGGTTACTATGTACTTACTTACCTAATGCAGATATATTACCTACCTCCTGTTAGGTACTTCGTACTCCTGTCTTTACTAAATCGGTTAAGAACCGTTGCTGGGTTGAAACTAAAACTGTTTCACAATCAGCTAGGGCTAGCAGGCTGGTTGTGTGGGCTGTCCAGTCTGTCCGCTGTCAGTTGGGCTTGAGACTGCGCTACCAGCAACTAATAAGTAATGCCGGACCGTTGTGGGAAACAACCTTAATTGGTCCTATATTGTAGCCCCACATAAATATCCGACTTAGAGCCCTCATGTCAGCCACGCAGGGGCGCAAAAAAATCAAATCCGTCCGCTCAATCATCAATGGTGCGATTTTATAGGTCGGCGATCGCCAACGCGGGTTATAGGGGGCCACCGGCACATCCTTGTCCTCGTGCCATGAGTGGCTGATGTTCATCGTCTGTTCTTTGCTTTGCGCAACCTCGCCCGCCACTAAAAGACTTACGATCCGTTGCAGCCTCGGAATCCCACGCAGATGGTTGAGGTACAGAGTTTTGCAGCCAAGAGATCGTGTGGGTTTCTGCAAGTGCGAAGCTCAACCCCCCTTTTTCCTCGTCTGGTGACGTGAGAAGAAGCGTGTGAGGCAGTCAACGTTATCAAAGAATGCGCACGACGGTCGGTCTCGTCTCTTAACCGCCCAAATCCCAGCGGCTGGCCGGCTACTTTGCTTCCAAATGTTTTAGGTGTTCGTTGTTCGTATGTGTGTTCGTGTGTGTGTGTGTCCGCGTGTAATCTGCAATTGTGTTTCTGCAGCATACGCAAAGCCGGAGTGTATATGTATAGCATTGAGAGAATCTAGAGAGGTACAGCATCTTTTGGCCCCGAGGTGGGTACAGCGATTTCCTAATCAGGCAATTATTTTGCCTCTCTGCGCCTAACAAGCCAGCTCATAGGCTGGCGGTACGGGATACACCAGACGCGCCCAGCACGTACGGAGATACCCCAAACCGACCGAGAGAAATGTACGAGAATACGACAGGTGAAAGATCGGCCCTAAGTATACGAATATTGGCCTCACTACTTTGTACCCATACTGCCATCCACCTACTTACTCTACCTAAGTGTAGTCATCCTATACCTGTACTTATATGACGTGTAGACTTGGTGTTAACACGTACTACATGTAGGTAATAAGCTACCTGCTAGCACTACATAGTGGTACCTTACATTTACTTTTACCTCGGGATATATAACCTATCAGCATGTATGTACAAGTATGTGTGTGTTTTTATGTCTGTAGGTACCATTTGTTTATAGGATGGGTGAGCGGCGCCTATCCCTGTCTATGAAATGGCCTATAAAGAGCCACCATGAGAATTATGGGGGCAAGATCTGAGTCGCCTAACGTCACCTGTCAACCTATGAGCAAGCGTCAAGGCTGGATGTTTCCTTGAAGTGGCTAAGTACCTGCTTAGTGTAGTACCTCAATGTTGGTACTAAGAGTACATAAGTACATACGCTACTAGATGTATGTAGGTAATCCCTTAGTGCAAGGCATTCTGTGGTACTTCGTACTACACTACACTACACTCTACACTAGGAGGTGGATTCGGGAAACCCTCCCTTCGTTTGCCTCTCCTTTTCTTCTTCTCGCCCACTCGCCACAACTACTTCGTAGACACCACGAAACAGACAGGCAGAGGATGGTGGCTCGAGTGTTTGCCCTTCGGATGGAAATGTCCACTGCGTGCTGTGGCGCCATCCATCCCGCCGTCTATCGCCCGCCCATGAAACCGATTGTACCCTGTCGACCCAAGGGCTGGGTTCGAGTCGCTTCGTTGCCCGCTAGGACGGGCTCGGATTGGCTCACATGCGCCGGCAAACATGGGCATGGGTTGTGTCCCCTTGGCGTCCCCTTGGATGATCTGCATCCAGCTGCAAGGTCCCAGGTGGATCTCGCCGTTGGCTGCTTCGGTGGCGCCCCTGGTCGGTTGGCTATACCTTCACTACGCTACGTCGGTAGGGGGGGAGCCGTGTCCGACTCTATGCCCACAGTATCCAATCATCTAGGAAAAGAGCTCTGTTCCTGCAGCATCGCGGTCGACTTGCACCACTTAGTCGTGCGTGCTCCGCTGCCGGGCTGCATGACTAGCTTGTCCTGGCTGGACTTGTTGCTCCTACCTGGAATACCTGGAACACCGTCCTCGTCGTTTATATAAGGCCTCTCGCCCTCTGTTCGTTTCTCCTCCCATCATGCACACTAAGTCTCGACGACGCGCCTTTGCAGAAACAGTCTTTCCTTCATTCTCACTGAGGCTAGCCCTTGGTTTCTTCCAACCCGCCTGGAGCAACTTTCCTTTCACTCGAACTCGAGTACCTATCGGATATCTTCCTTGTCGTGACAGTCCTTGTCTTTGCTCATCCCGCTTTGTTCCCTTGAAACAACAAAGCTGTCGATAGGTTCGTGACCCTGTTCTTCCAAGCCTGTTGTTTGTCGTTTTGTCCACTACGAACTTGTTCGAGCCAACTCTCCAAACACCACGACTGTTCTTTGTCTCGCCCAGGCAAAGGCCAATTCCCCTTGAAAGCATATAAGTGCACGAAGACTGGCGCTGACCAAAATTTAGCAAACTTGGAATCCTCACCCGATTTACCAGCTCAACAGCAAACCCAACCACTTCTTTTCTTACACACTTTTAAGATTTACATCGTCTGGAACGAAGTATCTCGACTATCCTTCACAATGTACTTTACAAAGACTACCGTTTCTGCCGCGCTCGTGGCCGCGGTCAACGCCCACATGATCATGAAGACCCCCGCTCCTTTCGACCCTGCCGGCCTCAACAACAGTCCTCTTGACGCCAGCGGGTCCGATTTCCCGTGTAAATTCGGCGGTGCCTACACTGCGACTGGCGGCACTACCAACACGTTTGCCCTGGGTTCCACCCAAGAGCTCTCTTTCATCGGCTCAGCTGTCCATGGTGGCGGCTCTTGCCAGGTCGTCTTGACCTACGATAACCCGCCCACCAAGGATTCCGAGTGGAAGGTAATCCACTCGATCGAAGGCGGCTGCCCTGCCAAGGGACAAGCTGGAAATCTTCCAGAGGATCCCAATGGTAGTGGCGCAGGAACCTACAAATTCAGCATCCCATCCGATATCCCTACCGGCAAAGGTGTCATTGGCTGGACCTGGTTCAACAGAATCGGGAACAGGGAAATGTACATGAACTGCGGTCCCCTTGAGCTCACTGGCACGGGCGGTGACAAGGCCAACTTCGACAAACTGCCTGACATGGTAGTTTTGAACATTGGTGGTCACCCTATCACCCCCGAAGGTGTCGACTACCAATTTGAGGATCCTGGCTCATCTGTTGAGAACAACATCGGACAATACGGAGTAGCGACATGTGGTAACAGTGGATGTGCTGCTGGGGGCTCTGCTGGGGGCTCTGGCTCTGGCTCCGGCTCCGGCTCCGGCGCTGGTTCTAGCTCTGGTTCTGGTTCACCAACAACTACTGCTGCCACTACCCCTTCATCTACACCCGCAGCTGGCAATGGTGGCGGTGTCTTCCTGACCACTGGTTCTGCTGTACCTACAAGCACTCCTGCCTTCACAAATACCACCGGCCCCTCATCTCCTGCTGTCCCTACCGCCACTCCTGTCCCCAGCTCTGGTTCCGGCTCAGGCTCCGGCTCAGGCTCCGGCTCCGGCTCTGGTTCTAGCGCTGGCTCAGTCTCAGGTGCCTGCACTACCGAGGGAATGTGGAACTGCATTGGCGGAACATCATACCAGCAATGTGCCTCGGGTCAGTGGTCTCCCGTGATGCCCGTGGCTGCCGGTACCAAGTGCTCCCCCGGACAAAACATGGACCTAGGCATCATGGCCGCCGGTCGGAGGGTTCGCTTCCGCGCTTAGATAAACTTAGACATTCTTCATCTTCTCAATGAAGAGTCCGACATTTGGATTTATGACGAAAGAGGCGGCGTCCTGCATTATTTGGCGTTCAGATAGGTCACAAGGTTCACACGGGAACTGGGCTTCCCATGTTTTACCTCTCCTCTCCCGACTGCATTGTAAAGCAGTCTGGCAGTGTCTCTAGATATTAGAGAAATACAGTAAAAAAAGACATTCATTACACAACCATAAATGCTACCAATATCCATGCTTGCTACGTACGTGATTGTAGTGTAAATGCAATAGTAAAACTTGCTAGCCGTATATGCAGTATTGGAGACGCACAGTGAGTAGCAATAATCTAAGCGAATCGTCCTCTTGCCGACCCCATTTGCATGCTAAGTATAGAATTAATGAAGCATCTACCGCGCTTTCACGCTTCCTTGTACATTCATCAAATTAAAAATGGCTGGTTGCACTACGTCTCTTGTGTCCTTTCCTGAGTGACAACTATTTACACATTACTGCTTCACCCGATTTTCATCTTTTACCAGCAACAATTTTACTCGCATCCATGCTACAATTCCGCGATTCGCGCAGAGGGAGAGCACAAACCTACATTACGCAAAACCAATCAATAGGGCCAACAACATGCGCGAGTGTGTCCGTAATTAGAGAGAGCGCTTGTTACCTACTACGAAGGGATGGATTAACTATCCTGCACCTAATTTACCTTACCTCCTAGCAGCGGGCTCCATCCAAATTATTTTCCCCTCAAAATGTGACATCATCTGTTAATTAATTTTACCCCCTCCGGCTTCTACAGCGGCACAGACCGCCCCCCTACGCCGCGTGTATATAAGTTAATCAATAATTCAATCAATACCAACAGCAAAAGTCCCCCTTTCCACCCATTGTCCCCAGGGGTAAGCGTGAAAAGAAAGGATTCGTAAGTGCTGGAATTCAACGACGATGTTTGGCCTCGGTCCGACGTCGCTCCCACCGCCCTACTTATCGCCGCTTTGATGAAAACTCGTGTGCCGGTACCACATCGCGGATGGTCGTTGGCATCTATTAGGCAAATCGAGGGACTACCTCGCTAGGGGTGAAAGCTGCTGAATCTTCAGGGATGCTCGGTTACACAGGTAGGACAACTAAGGGACACGCCGTTGACAATTAACAAGGGGTATCTATATCTCAATATATGCTTACACAAAACATGTGCCTAGTTCGCGGAGAGAAGTTAACACGCAAGTATTTGGGGACTGAGTAAACTTTATCTCGTTAAGATTTGACCTTTTATTGCCATAACCGGTCTTCCCTGTAATGTTTAGTTCTATAGTTTGCTAACAAATGGGTATAAATAATATCAATCAACTGGCAAAGTCCCCGCCTGATATATATTGGGTTTCCATTTTCCCTCCCTCTGTCTCATAAGCGAACCCGATCAACCGTCCAATCCAATCCAATCCTTTCAGACTAAATCCCACATCCACATGGCCACGTTCGTTTTATGGGAGCTCCGAGATTCCAGGGTACCAGGGACCTCTCACCTCTGTAGCGGGCAATTCAGATAAGCCCCCATGCCAGGGTTCGATCATTGCGGTACCGGGTAGCTCAGCTACTTCACCCTGCTGATAATGAACTTTAACATCATTGTTATACATAGCTTGCTCCATCGAATTCATTCCGTGGAGGCTCTGCGGTGACTGGGACCGGCTGGGATTCGATACCTCAGACCATGTCGCATTAGGGCTGTGACTCGAGCTTCCACGATCCGAGAAGTAAGTCTTGGTAGAGGGGCTATTTTCCCTCTGGTCCACCCATGAATTTAGCCCGTGAATGTCCTCTGTCGTCACCTCGGTATCCTCTTCGTCATATCCCGCAGTGAATTCCTCGTCTAGCGTGAAGCGGTGCCGTGCGATAATCCGCTGGAATTCCGTTCGCATCCTCGCAATGCTTAGAGGCTCGTAGACCTTGACCGAGTGAATTGGGATGAGGCGGTCGATCTGGTTGTGAACGAGTAATCGCACCGATGACATTCCGTCCTCTCCTAGTCCAGCGCGCTTCGCACGGTACTGTCGTAACGACTCCTCAAAGTCCTGTTTCGTTACAAACTTGCCCTTTCTGGTGAAAGCCGCAGAGAGGGTAAGGATCAGATCACATGTGCACTTGGCAATCAGTCTGGAGGCTGGTGGGATAAAGGCGAAGGGTAGCGATGCTATGGCGGGTATACCACCGATGATGGTCCCGACGGTAAGGCCAATGCCAAGACCAAGAAGGACAGCAAGCTGGGTGACTAAAGAACTCATGTGTTAGTAAAAGAACTCTAAGGGTTTTCTAACATATATACAGCTCGCGCGATAAAGTCAGGTAGACACGAAGGATGTGCCCCCAGCTACGGCCGAAATAAGGGAGGAATGGATCGTAGTATCACTCACAGCTCTGGGTCAAGAAAGAGCCCATGTTCTTCCACAAAAGGGTCCTAGCGATGCGCTCGATCTCGTTCACCTTTGCTGAACCCGAAAGGCCGAAGCTTTTGATGATCCTTGCGCATAGGAAGTGCGAGATGGTAGGAGTGGTGAGTACACTACTGAACATCATCGAGCCCATGACTGAAGACCAGTTGGAGAAGTTTAAAAGTCGTAAACTTTGCTCAATGGATGCGGAAATCTTCACGTCAATATCAGCTATCTGTGCGCTCACAAAGTTCGCCCGAGCCGAGTCATCGGGAACTAAGATGATTGTCTTTTTAACGAGCTCGGTAATGGACTCCTTATCTCCTGAAGCGAGCGTGTTAGCCAAGTACATGGATAAGGGTCGACTTCCAAGTATAAGTATAAGTTAGATAACGATCATTAGACTTACTCTTCGACGTATACACGAACGGAGCGAAATCCTTTTCTAGCCCAAGTTTCTGTTCAAGTTGACGAATATCATCTTCTTTTACTTGAGAAAACTCCTCTTCGGCCTGCGCACGGGCGCGACGGTCAAGTTCTTCGCCAGTATACCCGGCATCCTCAAGATGTTCCCTCGCTGCCCCATAGTGCTCGTTGATGAATCGGTCCTTCATGGTTCGAACGAGGATGACAGGGACTGCCCTGGCGTACTTATCAAGAACTTCGAATATCTTCCTGTCTGCCTCATGCACAACCCGAGTGGATGGCACGTCAATGCAGAACCTGATAGTGTTAGCGGCTATCATCATCTTGAAGATGCTTCGTCTAGTAAGACTGAAAGTGTGCCAAATTTGATGAGAGTTACACATACCATATTGCGTCTAGTCTATCCTCGGACTTTGCTGCCGATGCTCGCTTTTTTACGAACTTTTCTAGCAGCTCAATCTCTTCCGTTGCGCCGCTCTGAAAGCCCCTTGAATCATGAACTATTAATCCGGGCAACGTATCCATTTCAAAACCTTCATCCACATCATGGACACCGTGCTCGTTTGAGGATTCCTGCGTCTGTCATCTGATAGTTAGTTTCCATGTGGAATGGTCTCTTCCCAGCATAATTTCCATGTTCGCGGCTAATGAAATCGCTATACTCACCACGATGGACCCGAAGACCTTATTGATCAACGTGGACTTCCCGACCCCTGCCCTTCCACACACAAGAACACGACAACTCTTGAGATCTGGGCCCCCTAAGTCGGCGAGAGATGCTCGCCAGGGATCCATAGACACGCTTCCTTGAACCTCATGTTTAACGAAACCCGACATTTGGAAATTATTTAGGCCATCGACATATGGATTTAATTCGCCAGTAAACCCTAAGCGGTCGTACACGTCCCTTACAAAATACACTGATGGGTGTATTATGGTGCCACAGGGAGCTTTAGCATGAGACAGCGGAGTTAGCAGGAAGTCATAATAATAATTTGAAGCATCGCAGGGGAAGGCGCTTACTATTGTCCAGGTAGCCAATAAGTCCTCGGGAATCGAATACTTCACGAGGCACAGAGAACAGCGACAACAGGGCCGGCCCAGAGTTGATTCGGATGATGTGTGGGCGAGGCTCAACTTCGACGACCTCATCCTTTAGGGACGGCGTCCAAAGAGAATCAATGTCAGACTCCTTCTTCGACTGTGTAGAAGTCGCCGAGGCTATTGTTGCCTTGCTTGACTTCTTGCCGAGTCCTAAGCGATGTTTCCATGATAGTTTACGCGACGACTCGGACGATGTACGGCTTAGTTGATAAGTTGGGGAGGAAGGGGCTTCGTCAGCCTGATTCTTTCTACGAATATGTCTCTTTTGCACAACTTTCTTCTTGCCAGCTTGTAAATTTCCTTGACGATGCGTTGATCTTATGTCGACCATTTCAATCTCGATGCCGTTTTGATACTGGAAGGTCCATGGTGTCAGAGGCTGGTGAGGTTTCGAAGGATCCTGATCTGGGACTAGGGGAAACACGAGTCCTAGAGGCTCTTCTGTAATGCTCTGATTTTCCCAAGAGGGCGCGAAGATAAGGCCATGTGTCCGGCTCTCTAGGAGCATCCATTGCAGAGGATAAAGCGATAGCCCATCATCTTGTGAGCCACCACCAATGTCAGCATGGGAACCGATGAACCAAGCCTCGATAACTGAGCGCTGTGCGAGATCCGGAGATAACGCTGGTAAAGGACCGAGGAGGCAGGGTTGAAATGAGTTACGGGTCTCGTTGAGGGCGAGGGCATGGCGAATGGCCCGAGTCGACTTTAGTAGGGCGGGCTGTGGTCTTGTCGGTTCTCGTCCGATCCTTATGCTATCCAACAGACCAAGGAAATGGATCACAGGTTGGTTATCCCACCTTTTGGCAGCACTGGTGGCGCTGTGAGCACATGCGAAAATGAGGATCGTGTTAGGCGGGAGATTGGACTCACATATAACGAAAAACCTGAGTATGACTTAGCGTTTTTGTCCAGATATCGGCAACAGTTGATGCGGCGCGCTTACCTTAGCAGCACTCTGTGATTTATGTTTGGAGTCTCGGAAAGGGGGCAACAAGTTCATCCTATGTTGATATTCACGCTCGTCCCAGGTCTGGACCGTGGTGAGCTGGTGAAAAAGGTCTGCCACAATGCGTAGCACATCTATGGGAGAAAAAAACCAATATCAGCTTGCATCCCTGACACCATACTTGTTTGACGACATCGGTAACTGGCAGGCTGCAAGGTCCTCGGGGTTGGTTACGTACAAGCGCCACGACTAAAGCCGTACAACCAGAGCTCATCAGTCGATTCGCTAAGCTGTTGACAGCAGAACTAGTTCCCTTATGTTAGCAAAGCGAGCCTCGGGTTGTGAGATCTTGCTCATGCCGAGACTAAATGTAGGCTCGTACCGCAAAGATCCGGTTGACTTGGTTGTCAAGAGCCTCCTGGCTCGTGGTGATGGAATCGTTAAAACTATCGAGAGGCTGTTTGTCAAGCCCGACGCCAGATTCGTAATATGCCACCTGCTTCACCGCCCTGTCGTCCTGGACAAATGTACCCTCTCTCACAGACGAATAGATGCGATATATGTTGCTATTGTTGCCCTCCCGTCGAACAACCAGTCCGGTTGGATCGTACCAAGTGCCGTCGACGCATACGACGACACGCTTCACAGGGTTGTAGGCCATGGCGACGAATCTGGAGCTCACGGCGAGCCGCGCGTTGCACTACGTGAAGAATGAGCCGGTCGATTGCTGCTTTGCACCGAGTTCTTCGTCCATCTGCGCCCTACGACCTCAAGAAGCGAAACCTCTTTATCAAGGCGACAAGGCCCAGGAGGATGGGTTGATCAGGTCTGAAAGAGGCACAAATTGCAGTCTGACGTGGGACGCTGGTCTCTCGCTGCAGGGGTGCATCCCATCTAGAAGGTATTGTACTTGGCAGCTGTAGGTAAAAGGGAGAGGCTATGTATACCCATGACCGTTGGACTCCAACAATGTACACTAAAGTAAACTCATGTAGGTAAGCAAGCACAAGCACCGCGAGGGGAGCTTTATAGTATCGGTATCGATCTCGTATCAAGCGCGCCTCGGATTGAATCCTCCATGATCCTATCGACTATCAAGCCACGCCCTCGCCCTCGCCTTTCCCCATGAGTAGTCGAGCGTGACGGCCCAGGAGCAAGTACCTGTCCAGCCGTGGCGGCGAAGTAGGTTCAAATTAGAAAGATACGATGCATACCCAGTATAGATGTACACTAGTCTAACTAGAGTAGACGCCCAGAACATGCATGGAGCACAGAGCAGAGAGCAGGGAGCAGTGAGTGCCGCCGCAGTAGTATGGTAGTATTGGAGGACGAGATCCATTCCACTTCTCACTTAGCCCCCCCGAAAACAATGGCTCATCAAGGGGATCATCCTTTTTTGATTGGCCAGTTTCCAGGGCTGATGAGAGAAAGGGTCATGTTGATTTGGAATGCTGACCTGGTCCCGACAAGACAGACGATGCGTACCTATAACCGTTCGTATGAGTAGTGTTCTAGGTAAGAGGTAAATTAATAAATCAGCTAAGGTTCTATACCCTTCCGGATCCAGTTAGGTGTCATCGGCCCGCATCAGGACTTGGCGGCCCGGACCTGTACACTACCGACCAGTAGTACTTTGTGTAAGTACCTAAGAGTGCAGAAAGCCCTGACTGCAACTCGATCAGTCAATGTTTGCAGTTACCTAAGAATCTACATATAGGAAGTAGGTAGTCTTTCTCATACTGTAGATATGCGCTACATGCGGTTAATTACCCTGGTAAATAAAACCTGGCAATTGGTTAAGGACTTAGAACGTGACTACAAAAGTACATGTAGGCAGAGCAAATAGCAAGCGGCATTGCCCCTATACTAAGTACTGCTTAGATGTACCTACGTAGGTCCTGCGTCGCTAGATTGACTAGAGATGCCTCTCATTGCATCATACCGAGACTACTGTCATTACACGTCCAATTAAACTCGGTTGGAGTGCACTACTGTACCTAGGAGAGTACCTAAGAGAGATGCAAGTCAGCCACCTGTTGCTACCGTATAACAAGCGCCGCCTCCGACTTTTACCTTCCTTACCTATCAGCATCCAGCATCCACACACCCAACCACGCTCAAGTATAGTCGGCATAAGCCATTCACGTCCACAGAGAATACCAGTCCTATAGGTAGTACATACTACCTACATGGGGTATGATGACGCTAAGTCATTATGTCACCTAATTTTCCACTCCCTCTACAAAGTACGCCGCTAGGTGCTTTTTACATATTTAGGCATGCTCGTCGCTGAAAAAAGGTGGAGACGGGAGACGAGATAGAGTTCGGAGTGCCTAACTTGGCATTCGACAATGGATCAAGCTCTTTCAGTATACTGCTTACGTGCGGCCAATCAGCCCTCTGATCACTCAATTTTGGCCAATCATGGACGAAGTTTATAATATAGTAGTTAGGTAGTCACCGTCGGTGCTTAAGTACAAGATTTCCCTCTTTAAAAACTTATTTGGTATAGAGTGAAGTAGCGAAGCTATACATGTTCTTACATTGACGAGGTGATAACTACAGGAGAAAACGGTACCCCTGCTTTTTTTTTCTTTTAGGTATTCGGCATTGACGAGGACGAAATGATCAAATTGGGCTTCGTGTTTGACAATCCGAGCCCGTCAGAGCATTGAGTTGGACTTCAGCTTGAAGGTGAACTATGCTCCATGCCGAAAGATAAATGGGCCGCCGTGTCGCCGTGTTGCCGTGTTGCAACCGCTAGTTACAGCCATGTGAATCAATTCGCGCGCAGCATCTGTATTAATTATAACATTTTGTCTTGATAGTACACCAGACCGAGGTTAACATTCGTCAATTCTTGCCGGCTATATCTGATGCTGATACAGTAAGTGGTAACGCTGTTACGGAATTCTAATTATCCATGTGGAAGCACGGAGTAGTTGAGCTTCTTGGCAGCTCTCTCATGTATGGTCTCTATTACCTGTTGCATTTTATGTCGTAGAAAGTGGCATATGTCAACAATGATAGCATTTAGAATTATTTCGACGTCTGTTTTGCGAAGGCTTCTCACAGCAGTTGCACCGAAGATGTGCCTAAAATTTTCTCTCATTGTATTGCTCTCCTAGCTCTATATGATACCTTGAAGCATGACTTAGCTGTCGCCCAAGACGTGTCCCTTATAATCAATCTTCGGTGAATTTTCTATAGAACTAGTTACGCTCGTTGCTCTCTGTATTATAGCTTCTTTCTAATACTCGTAGTGGTTTTTACCACCTCTTGCGAACAGATTACTTCCCTTACGAATGCCCTCAAGTGCTCTATGTACCCGTGACCTACGTGTACAACTCCTAGAATAGGTACCAGCATGTCAACTCTATATCACGACGTAAGTCCTACGGACGAGCGCCCAGATGCTAACTAACGCTCGTCAGCTCAACAACCGCCTATTTCGCATGTTGCACTGGCTGGCTGTACGTGAAGACCTCATCGCCCGAGGTTTCAATCGCAACCTCCGGCCGAGACTGAGGGAGTTTCCAGGATTTTAACGACAACTGACTCTGACAGGTATCGATCTTGATCATGCCAATCGCGATTGTTAAGGTGTTTAGATACCTCGCGTAGTTCGCCATGAACCGAACCAAATACTCAAATCAAAATTGCCTAATTGTAGTTCAAGATCATGTTGTACTAGGTGGCTTTAGATCCATTTTAGGCTTGCCAGCTATCGAAAGTTTACCAAAATCTTGTCCGATTCATAAGATGAAGCGCGACTGGTGTCATGGTACTATAATTTTTAATTTTAGCCCTTGCCGGCATATTACTATCATGTGAATCCACGGCCCTCGAAGTATCTCATTTTGTTCGAGCAGCTTCTGGTCCCTAAGTACGTAACCAATATATAATGCACCTCCATCTCTTCTGCAACATCGATATCAGCTTCTGTTCGCCATGGAGGTCGCCAGTCAGGCCATATTTTGTGGACAGATAACAGGGAATAAGTTCAAGTCCTATTGGCACTCCTACCATGTCTTCTGCTTGTCGCCATATCATGTCCGTCCCTTCGAAAAACCCTTGCATTGAAGCGTCGATCGAATTCATCCATTCCCCCATCGAATACAACATGATCTGTATGTTTATTCTCAGCATCATTATCCCCCCAAGCCTTCCCCAACATATCCCTTCTTGAAGATCCACCTTCTCGCAGTCGAGTTCCAGCCCTCAACACGCAAACGGTGAGAAATTGTGCATACTATGCACTGATATATGATGATCCTGATGGAATCTCTTCATTATACGGGAGCCGACCGGTGTTTCTTGTTTGTCGCAACACATATGCTGCAGGGGAATACCCCCGGATGCCCGACTGCATCTGTCTAGTCGCTGGTTCTCTTTGGTGAGAAGACCTGAAACATGTGGGGAGACTCGTGCCTTTGGCCAAACCGGGAAAGTAGAGCACCCGGTCGATGCTTTCTTCGTCGGCTCCCAGGAGTCATTCGTCGTAGTGGCCTCGTCGGCCCCTGTCTCCCATGCCGCCGTAGTATATTGGTATCCTGTGGCGTAGCACGAGGTCGTCACTCTTCTCGCGGCTTGAGGGTGTGCACGATGCACATTATCCGACGCTAATCAACCGACAAGGACCGATACGTCAGGGATTGTTGTTGTTTGTACTCGGCCGAGGCTGCTGGAAGAAATCAATCAGACCAATGATGACCCTAAGGAACGAAACACGACAAATAAGCTCACCAAGGTGTTGACCGCTTGTCGTCACTACTTAGTCTGAGGTTTCCGCCGCCGTCGGGCCCAACGTGTCCTAGAAAACGGCATGGTGGGAGGTCAGCCGAGGCTGACTTTGTGGGTTTCAGAGATAACTGGCTGTGGTTGACCAACTGATCATTGGTGTTCAGAAGTTTGGGAATATCTACATAACCCACATTTTTACATTAGAACGGCCTCGTGCCATAAGCTCGAGGCTGCCGTCGCTTAACCGGCTTAGCGACCGTGAAAATGCCGCGATGGATCAATGATGAGGAAAGCCGGCAGCGCTCTCTGCTATGCAAGGCAATCTGAGATCCCTGAACGGACAAAATGGGTCGAGGGAGGGCTAGTCCCAGTGCGATGAGAGAGACCTCAGACTCAATATAATATAACAGAATGGCTAAATGCAGCAGGGAGCAATGATACGGGACTGAAGGCCTGTGACGATAGGTCATATACAGTATGGAGCCTGTAGGAGTTGTTGTTTGGATGAAAATTGCACGAACGAGGACAATGAGGGAATGCGGGTTGGAATAAAGAGGGCAGAAAAGAAGGAGAGAGGAATGCGAAGAGGTGAGGGCACGGAGTATATGCCGAGTTAAAAGCTGTTGGGAAAGCAGGCTTCATATGTCATCGCAGCCATTGCTAGTACCACCGTTATTTATCGGAAGGGCCTATGTTCGAGCTATTAAGTAGTCTCGTTACACTTGGCGAACCCCTTGCTCATACAGGAAGCTGCCCTTCATGTCAATATCTACAGCGCCAGTCGCGGTGCGCAGAACGAAACATGGTCGAGATAAGAGCAGGCAACGGAAAACATGGCGCCCTGGTATGGTGCCGCTGGATAATGGCTAGCAATTTCCTTCTTAGCTGGTTAGGCTGTCTACCATCATACTTCGGAAATCGCTTTAGGTAGGCGTGTATATCAACCTGAAAGTTAGGTATGGAAGGCTCGACAATCGAGTGTCTGTATGCAGCTAAGTACCGATGTCTGGTAAGAGCCTATATGCTAGGTATTGCCATTTGAATTTCTAACCCCAACATCGCTCCTCTCGAAATTGATCGAGTAAGTCATAACGACAGCTCCGACCACGTCGAAATTTAATAGGCAGAGCAGCAATTCATTTGAGGAACCCCTTCCAACGGATCATGAGTGGCATGTATATATGACTCCAGTTTCGGATGCTGGAGCTCTAGAGGCGTATGAACTCGTCGATCTACGGGTGAAATGAAGGAGAGTGATCGAAGAAACTACTTTTGGCTTGTCAGCCGTATAAGGGTTAGCTGACAATTGGAATCAAGGGGTATAACATGATTTTATGTTGTTTTTACGTAAATATAGCTATTTCCTTTTCTTGCTGCATTATTCACTTCTGTTTAGCTTTTACCACCTCTCGCAAATAGATTTCTTCCCCTTCGAATACCTTCAAATGATCTACTCGACCATAATCTGTTAAAATCTCTGGGTGAAGTGCCTAGGTGTAGGTCTCCAAAGTGCGGAAGTGTAGATAACACGGCCTGCGGCTTTCTCATCCGCGGTACAGTAATTTCAGTGATGATCTGGTGAATCTCGAACCCCTAACTCGGGGGCTGGACTTCACGCCCTTGCAATAATACCACAGGTTCTTCAATCAAATAACGCAATTCGACTTCAGTAATATATTCATAGGAGATCCAGTGTTTTTGCAACTGCGTCGTCGTTGGCAACAGCTCACATGTCGCCAACAACGCCAACATGTCTGGTTGCCCTAGCCAACCCGAGGTTTCTTCGATAATATACCGTCATCGCGTCCAGGGTGAAATTCTCGGAGGCGTGGTTGGACTACCCGCGGATCCGACAACGGATGAGCTCGACGAGAAACACAGGAAGAAGTTCGTGCCAATATTCTTTGTGGCTTGATGGGGACTCCATATCCACGAGTTTGGGGCCGAACACTACCTAGATTTCCAGTCGACCACGTTCAGGTGGCGTGTCGCGTGACACCATCGCAACCTGGAGAGTACTACAGACGAAGTCTTAAGAGATTAGATAGAGCACGAACTGGAGGTGGATAATACAGATAGCAACGAAGGTAGCTATATATGCATATATAGCTCATATAAAACCTACGTTCCCCCCTATTATAACTAGCCCATTTCTAGATTGCGAGTCACAAGCCGCGTAATTGTTCTACTTCAACAGGTTGTCGATCCCGATGAAACGACCCATTGAGATCAACACTCGTATAGCTGACATTTCGACAGAAAGGATTTATATCGAGCATAGTATGTTCGTCATAATATCATGCACATAATAGAAAATGTGCAATTGTATCAACTTTACAAATGATAGTATACCACTTTTTTCTTTCTAAAGTTTATCCATATGCTTAGGAAAATGAACATTAACATTTTAGCGACTTTATCGCACCGTTGCACGTCAGTAGCTATAACGTCGATGTATAACCCGACAGTAACGTTATTCTAACCGGCTTCTTGCTATATATCTTACCACTGCGTTCAGTACGTAAAGATGGGGCCTAGACAGATTTTTAACAACGGAGAAATTGTGACTTGCCGCGTCAATGCCGCGGATCTACTATCGCAGGCTGACTCATAGGGCTGTTTCCTCCATTCTTAGGGCAGTCCCTATTACAATACTTAGGGGAGATTGAGTTCCTAGAACCACCACCTATACTATTATTGTACATATTTCCGAAATGTATATCGTGGTGCTAAAACACACCTCAAAGCCCAGGATCACTGGCCGACACCCTCCCCTTCGTCGAGATAGAGCGACGAATGAAGTAGCGCTGCCATTAACACGTACCTAGCTCTCAATTTCTACTCTGATTGATTACAGCCTAGAAACCTCTCTGCCGAGCTTCGACGGAACAGTAAGTCTCCAAGGCTTCACACGCTTCGGCAGAAGACGTTTCGTCGTCTGTCTACCGGGCTACTGGATTGTAGCATGCATACCTTGGGCAGGGTGCTACATCTCACGAGCAACGTGCGGAGACCAATAAAATAGAAATAATAAGCTACGTAGGTAGACGCCCTGAAAAAAACAACAACACCTGCCTAGTTTATAACTATAGGGCATCCGGCCGCATCGCGGGGACCAGGTATGCGCCACAGTGGAATCGCTCGAACCATGGCAGACACCCCTTTCGGCAACCCCCCGCCCGTCTCCGCCGAATTTCCATTGCGAGGCGTAGGCCCCCGGACGTCAATCAGCGCCAGCATGATGTCCACGAGGTATGGGAAGGTATGAGAAGGAGGCTTCGACGTATCTAAGCAAAATAGTGCGAAATGTAGTATCGCATGATATCATGGCGACAGCCTCGCCCTAGATGGCTGGGGGGGTAGCATCATTCGCTGCTTATCCAGCGCTCCCGCGGAGGCAACAAAGTTCTAATTCGTACTAACTTACCTATTACAATAACGTTAGCGGCGACGGTCTCGAAAGGAGGAAGAGAGACGAGACAGGGGAGACAAGATGAAGAAGATGAAGAAGAAGAAGAAGAACAAGATCTACATCGACAGCCTTACTTTCCGTCCAATAATTCCCGGACGGGGCGCATGCGCAGCTGCCGATGTGACGAATCGATTTCTCGCGAACCAGTCGTTCGATGTAACGTTGAATCGCCACCGCATCCTACTCGCGCTGCACTATTGTATTCTTATACCTACCCCAACCCTCGCCCTCCCAGGCTGGGTTAGCCACCTATGCCGGGACGCCACCCGCGACGAACCTGCAGCGGTATTCAAGCATCGTGACCAAGGCGGTAGTTACTTACGTATGTATCTCTATTTTGCAGAATAGGGCTCCGTTCCAGGGTTTGGATATTAAAAAAAAAACACACTAAAAAAACAACGGCAGATGAAGTTTCCCAATGGGGGAAAGGGCCAAATACTTTCTTTTTTATTTTCTTTCCTTTTTTCCCCCCTTCACTCCTGATTTGTTGAGCCCTGAATGTTAGGATATAAAGACGCACCTAGACCTGGGGCGTGGGTGTATATATAATAATGCTTCAATCAATATGACACGACACGACATGACACGATACAGTACGACGAGTTCAAGTTCGACAGAGATAAAGTTCCGTGGTGTAATGTAGTATACATACATTAGGGCGGGATGAAACCCCCTCCCCCACTCGGCATGCAGATTTCGGTCCCTGCGTACGGCTACAGCAGTTCGCTACAGGGGAGAAAGGTACACTGCATACCACACACACGTCAACGCGCGTGAACGCATAGGACAAGACAGGACAAGACAGGACAGGATGGCGACTGGTCCCAACAGCTCGGTCAAACTAGAGACAGGAGGGAGGGCTGGTGGTTGGCCACGGCTATGTTATGTCGTGTATCGGTCGTTATGCATACCACTCAGGTTAGGTAGGTCTGACAGACAGACAGACAGACAGACTGATGGAATGGGATCGAGCGAACCGCACGAACTGAGCGACTGGTACCTACTTGATAGTACGAGCACTATTGCTGCTGCTGCTACTACCAGGGTAGATACTGCTCTCGTCAATCTTGCGCCGGTCACACTCGGATGCGATCACCCGTCGTGGCGCTTCTGCTGGGATCGGTGGTGCGGATACCTGCATTGGTGTGAAAACACGGCGCCCAATATGCAAGCCAAAGAGGGAAAAGAAAGGGAATTGACATGAGGCAACCAAAAGTTCACAGCAGGTGGTCGGTCGAAGTAGTATTCATAGATAGGTAGATGAATAGATAAATAATTAGACAGGGAGATGAGATCTTGCATCGCCGGGGGCTGGCTGGCCTGTCGTGGGACGTTCGGCCCGCGAAGGGCGGCGGACTCTTTGGTATGGCACTGTGATTGATCGTAACGAAATGACAGACAAAACAGGAAACGTAGTAAAGTGATAGGTACCAGGTAGGTATATGTACAGTAGATAGGTACCGGTTTTTGAGGCTTGGGCGAGATCTCTAATCGCGCGGCGATTTCGACGTTGTCTTATCCCGTGTTCAGCCTCCTTTTCCCAATAATCTGGGTCCGCGAGTGTCGATTGGCGTCCGCAAGGAAACGCCGCTTCGGATATCGACTTGGCTGGCTGGGGGCAGGACACGGAATCTATCAGCGCTGGAGCCCCCGGCATCTCGGAGTAAAATGAGATTGCCAATAGAGGATAGCTGGTAGGTCGACGGTAGGTGGACTGGTAAGGTGGACTGGTAGGTTGACAGGTTGTGGACACAATGAGACATGCCATGCCCTTATTTCAGATAGGTACACAAAGGATACCTACACCTATGCTGCCGCGGTCGATAGTCTGCGCAAACCAGATATCGGTGTCTATAGAATGTGTCTGTGTTCCGTAGCTGGTGATCCTGGCTCGGGATTTGAGGGTTTTATTTGGGATCGCCGTCCAACCCTTGTCCTTACTACTTCGTACAAGACACTACTCGCTTAAGCTAACCTGGGCGCCGGGGACCCCGGCTCTCATTTGACATATGGCTGCTTGGCGCGTGAACGAAGATGACAGGCGGGCTGCGAACGTCCCATAGTACAGTAAAGGTATGGGTATCATCCTTCCATCTAGCGCATCCAGCGGCTCCGACAACGTGCTCATCCTGGGTATCTACCTCCACTACTTTGTGCAATGGATACCTTTTACACATATTACGTTTCCATCACGGATGGAGCTGGAAGACACAACCCTACCTAACCCACCCCCGGCGTTGACTGAGAATCAGCTGTCTCATCAGCTCTCCCCAGCTCGAACGCCATTCCCGCCGGGGTGGGAAAACGGTTACATTGGTGGGTGTGTCTAAGTATACCGTAGGCACCAGGCGCATTGGTGCTGACTGGTTGTCCCAGGAATAGGTATACTGCCCACGTAGTTATACGTGAGAGACGCCAACCAACCAGCCAGCCAGCCAGCCAGCCGTCCGTACGGTAGTGTCCCTTACCCCTAAGTTAGCTTATCCAATGTGTCGGGTCTGATCGTGGGTGATTCATGTGCGTCATTCAACCCGAGCCGGGCGATCAACGTGTTATCCCGCGCCCGTCCCTTTCTCCCCCCATTTCCGCGCCCTGACTGGTTCACTTCGGGCTAAAATCTGCGCCTCGAGTCTCGCTTCGCACCCCCATGCTTGTCTGTCGACGGGCCAATCAATGTCGGCTTGTGGCCTCAAATTGGCAAGTGCTGCCACTTTCTCAATCCAGCAGCGAGATTGATTGATTTGTAGAGAAGCCATCGCCTCGTTATTTATCATTTTTCTGACTGATCTGTCATGGCCACATGGTCATTGGTTGTGCATAGGTGAGGCCACCAAATCGCCACTGACGATGCAGCCAGCTTGTCTCGAGGGTTGGCATACCTACCACCCAATGAGATTGTATCCCTGCACTCAACTACGGCATCGTCTCACCTCCTTCCTCGGGGTGGGCCGTGTTTTACTCAGGCATCTACTCGAATCAGCATCCATGCCCTGAATACATATAGGTAGGCGAGTCTGCCGGCCACGAGAATACACGAGACAGTGCGGGTGGCTGGGTGACTTGTGGTGTGAGAGCTCGAGTTGCGGTGTAGGGAGTGTAGTGTAGGTAGGTACTTACACTAGCTACTGGATTTGCATGGCCCCCCTGAAATCAGGAGTAGAGAGGAGTATGTACCTATAACAACTGGCATCGGGGAACCGGATCAATCTTTTCTGGCGAACCAGTGCAGGTAGTGCCTAGCATTTGCATTCGGCAGTGTACTGTACGAAGTGATGGATCTCCAACAGCAAAGTTGTGTGTGGGTAGATGTTTGGGCCTCGACGGCGATTATCGTGGCCCGAAGGCGGTAGTCGGCCAATAGTCTCTCGTCCTCTGCTGCCCTCCCTCAGTGCAGTATTAGCCCGTGGGACCTACTCTACACTATCCATCACCACGGAGTAAGCGAACCATCTCCATTACATATCTGGAACGGGACGAGCAGCGTGAAGAGAATGAGGTACCTACAAGTAGTGTGGTATAGGTGGTGTAGTGTACTTAGAGGCAATGTAAGCAAGCCCTCGGCATGCTCGCAAGGTGCCCCAGATATGATCCTAGGTTAGGGCATTCAAGCGGGTCGTCGGACGGGTGGTATGCAAGATGAGCAGCTCTACCAAGATACTGGGAGCTGAAGATGCCCGATACCCATGTTGTGGCTTGGCGTGTGAATAGTATAAAATTAGGTTGCTTTTGCTCTGTCGGGCAGCAACGTGATTGGCGAAGCTGTTACGTAGGGCCCTTTTTTTAGCATTCCGGTACCACCGGGTGTTGAGATGGCATAGTGTAGGATGTACGAAGTATCTATATCTTCCACCCCCCATCCCAATATGTCTAGATAGAGGTACCTGGACTGATCACATGTGGTCTGCTAGGACTCCTATTTTGAGCCCTTTAGAGAAATGTGATAGATGACATCGCGGTAATCCCGGTTGATGCCCGCCTAACTATGGAACGGAAACGGCGTTAGCCGGTAAATATATCTATATATACTAGGATACAATCGGAGCAAGGATTGTATTAGGTTAGCTAGTGTACTTCGTAGGTGCAAGGGCTCCCTTGATCACGAGTCCCTGATGACGACCCAGCTGTGTGGGAGAAGGCTGAAAAGACCCTGGTTCCTTGGGCTAACAAGCCGGCAAAGGCAAGGGTATTTGGTTGGGCACGGTATTGAAGGTAAACCTAACTCTTGCACACTAGCTAACGAAAGGTGCAAATCACGCAGCAGCCTAACAGTTATGCCTGCCAATTGGCCATTCATTCTAGGTGCTTCTGCTCGTGGGCTGTTGAATCCATCACGAGTAGTATTTTCACGATTGATCAACAAAATCCGCTGGATCAGGTAGCAAGTAAGTAATTTTCTTGCTATTGCTAGCGCTGCAACCCAACGACCACAGCCAGGCCAGTTATGAAGACCAGTAGCACGTCCCACCCATCTTGCCATGAAGCTCTGCCAGATTAGTTCTCACCCCTGTCTTTTCGACAGCCTTAGAAATTCCAGAAAAGAAAAGAAAAAGGGTTTAAATAAGAACAGAACAAGAAGAAGGGAAACCAGAAACAACCAAGCCCGTGAGAGCATAGACGATTCAATCTATCGCCTCTTTCTAAAACCCCTTTTTTTTCCTTTTCCCCATAGTCCTCGAGGCCAAGCTCAAGGGTATGTATCCGTAAACTCCGTTCGTAGTGTACAGCCATACGCATCCACTCTATGATTGAAACCATGTCCTTGTTCAGTGCTTTGTCCTCCGCACTGCCGCGTCTATCATTCGTCAGGTCCCCCATGTCTGACATGCCCTGGCATCCCCCAGCCCGCCAGGTGTTGTGGCCCCGTTGAGTCCCAATGCCCTAAAATAAAACGATACATTGGCCAAAAAGAAATAAAAAAAATTACAGACCGGAACAAGAGGTCAACCGCCACCTCGCGCATGCAACGCCGACACCCACTACTTGCTGATGCCCGGTAGAAATGCGTAGTGCTGTAATGACAAACCGACGGTATCCAATGAGCCAGACTGGCCCGGTAGTCGAGGGCCAGCCAAGTTTGCGCAGAGAATTACACACCCGGTGAAACTCCCGATCCATGTATGATGTTACAGTAATGAAGCTCTGCTATACGGTTACCGTCTTAACCATAGCCCGTGGTTCACCAGATTAGGTAGACCCTATTCTACTGCCTTGTTGAGATGACCGACCAACGCCCGACGGGCGGCTATTCTCGTGTGCATCCAGACATTTACTGAGTGCTAGAGAGACCGGTGAATATGCAGGTATCAAGTTGAGAGACAGGACTATTCTTGGAGACTTACCATCGATTATCCGCTCTTCCCATACGCCGTACTCGTAATCAACCAGGCCGTGTCGCTCGATGCTACTACATAGTCGTACGAGCTCGTTGCCCATGTTCATCATTTGTTCCTCGCTGATGAGATTCTGGCTCCGTTGTAGTGGATGGTTGGACTCAAGCATCGTCTTCTGCTTCTGGCAGAGAGAAAGCCATGCATTATTAAAATCGTGCCAGAGCTTTAGGCGATTTTGGTGGAGATTTTCTTCGTCTCCAGTAAGGCCTGCAGTCAGCTATTAGTTATAAATAGTAACATAGAAGAGGCGAAAACCAACACGAACCTAAATCCACCACTTTAGTGAGAAGCCATTCGGATATGCTCAAGAGTGATTCGCTAGCCGTCTGGAGCGCTCCATTCTGAATATTCGTAAAGACCTCCCTCAGAGCGCCTTGGTATTGCTCGTAAGCTTCGCCCATCTGAGTGGATGAACCGGACGTTGCAGCAGGAGCCGGCGCCGGTGCGGTGTACTCCTGCTCTTCGACGGCCTGCTCAGGTGCAGCCGTCTGTGCCATGCCACTCATCGGCACGATGCCGCCGGGATAGTTCTGGTGAAGCATTCGCTGGTCTGTCGTATTTTGTTGATATACGGTTTGCGTTGTCGAGGGTGCAGTCTGTGGCTGCAGGCTAGCTGCCGCGGCTGCGTTGGTCGGCTCGCCTGGGAAATATGGTGCGGCAACATCCGCCGGCATCATCTGCAGGCCTGCAGCTTGCCGTGACGAGAACTGTTGACTGGTATCGTAAACAGCGCTCTGTGCACTAGCCTGCGGCACGTTGTACATCATGGAGTTGTTGTAGGTGCCGTAGCCCTGCGTTTGCCGGTTATCCTGCCCATACTCAGGCTGGTATGCCATTGTACTTTGTGGCATCGCCTGCGAATAGGACGTCGTAGGCTCCTGGTAGTATCCGCTATACGACGCCGCGCTCCCCATACTTCTAGGAACTGGAGCCGAGGCGTTGAGAGACGTCGGTCGGTATCGATCCAATCCCCCTGCGCCATAGGATCTACGAGGGGCACTGGGATCGTGAATCGAAAATCTCGTGTTTGACGCAGAACTGCCGGGCTGCTCCTGCCTCCGCCGCCGAGCGTTGTCATCCATGCCCTGGAGGAGTTTATTGTGTTTTGATGCGAACGACGAACCCAGCCCATGCGTCGCCGGCAAATGGAGTTGGTGGGGTTATAATAAATTCGCCTTGCGCCAGCCACTTCGAGGACCGAACGGCGCACGATCCGCCCCGAGCGGCCTGCTCCAAGAAACGGTGGTATGGCGAGATTCGGTACGGGGCTCGCACGGAAACAAAGTAAATAGCTGGTCAAGCGAAGGTAGGTGAACTGTTGTTACCTGGGGTTCCTGGACCGAAGAGATAAGTCTCACGGTATAACAAGATTGGGAGAAGGGATTTGCTTGGTACGGTGTTGGCCCGCAAGATGGGATGGCGGAGGCGCTGGGAAACTAAGTTCTCGAGTGCGCGGACAGTTACGTATGGATTCTTTTTTTTAAGTTCCAAGGTTAATATGAAACAATGTGGGAGAAAACTGTTGGGAGAAGAACTGTGATAGCAAGAGCAGGAGTTTGCCAGGATATATCCCACCTCGTTAAGGGAGCCAGAAAACCCGCGCTGAAGGTTTTGATACAAACACCACCTGATTATATATGTAGCGGATGTAAGGCGTAAACTGCCACGCCCCAGCCCTCCGCTGCAGGGTGTGACAACGAAGAAGACAACAACAACAGCAGCAGCAGCAACAACAACAATACAATAATAATAATGGCGACGGCAGCGGCAGCGTCAGCAGCAATAACAGCAGAGTCTTCAAGCTATAGTCGCGTTAGACGACGCGCGCTAGCTCTGCCTCCAAAAAGGCTATGATCTATGATGGAACTGGCTTACCTATCCAACGGTTGTCACTAAAGTTAACTAGGAGGATCCCGGGAGCACTGCCATGACTAAGTTAGCCCAGCTAGTTGACCAGTGATGGCCCTGTTCCCCGTGGATGGGTGGGTTCGACACGTGTGGTACGAACCTTGACTCTTCACACCTCTCCAGAGCTCTTGCTTGCAAATTGGAAACTCGAACCTGTCTAGTTTAACACCACGCAGGTCAACAAGGGGTGGGCTACATAGGTCTTACGTAGACTCAAGACAGGGATAGAGAGGGAGCGAAGACATGGATAGATAGGGTTGAACACACATTCCAGGGTGAAGGGCATAGAAAAACAGCCAAGTAGTTGTTGTCGTTTGTATGGATGGTTTTATCAGAAGCGGCAAACGTAGACTATGCCCGGTCTAAGTAGGCAGGTAGGGCAACATGGAGGTATAACCAGAAAGGCGAATTAAAAACGGAGCGGGTGACATATGTCGACCTCGGAAGATCTCACGATCGGGGGATATTTATCGCTTTCTTAGCTACACTTATCTCCGTAGCAAGTACCAGCGACCCGGTTCTGTCCATTGGTATAATTAATAAGGTGCGTTACTTCGTATGGTATACTAGGTGAAGTTATATGAGGCAGGGTACAGTGCCGCTGGACGAGGAGCGCGAGCTAGGTCTCAAGGTAGCGTAGTCTCGGCTGTGGAGAAGTACTGTACGGCAAAGCCTTGAATAATACCCAATACCCTCTCTACCTAACACGCCTCGCTCGAACCTCTTCTCAGACTAGAGCTGCTTATACTGTAGAGAGTGAGCGGCGTGGAGCAGGACCTGGAAGGGCTCCGGTAGGGTGGGTGACCTCGGTCCCGGTGGGCGTAGTGTAGCACCAGGCGTACATAGCGTCAGGTACAGAGGACATGGGAAAACAGGGTCTCGAGGGAGGATGGGAAATGATGATGAGAGCGTGGACCAGACATGTGAGCAGTCATGAGCGAGTGTTGGGCACTGGGAGAGCAAGCAAGGCCTTCGATGGATCGAAAGAAGATTGTAGGTACCAAGGCCATGGAAGGAATTCGGCATCAATGCCTGGGCTCAGCAGCAGACAGAATTAATGGGCAGGGGCTAAAACGAGGGCTTTGTGACTAATGAGCTGGCTAACCGAATTAGGTAAAAAATGTTGCAGGCTGGTTATTTCGAGGAGATCTGCGTCTGTCCCATCCATCAGCCCTGGGAAGGGGCGGGGGTCGGGGTGGGGGGGGGGGGGGGTGTGCATAGATTACCTACTTGTGTACAGAAGACGAAGCTGCTCTACAACCTTGAAGTACCTAATTAGGTAGTAGGTCCGCTTATGTCATGATTTATTACATAAAAGAAAAGGGCTCGAGGGCTAATGTGGACCCGGTTGGGCACGGTATAGGCATGGTATGGTACTGCTTCAGCATCATGTGCGGGTTGGATTACCTACTAAGTACTTACTTAGGTAGGGATAGATAGTATAAATGGCAAGGCTATAAGCGACAGGTAAAGACGAACAATATAGGGCGACGAAGGCGACGACGATGACAGAGATAATAATAGTGTTGCTGAATAGTGGCGCTGATTTGGTGGTACTGATGGTAATGTAGCACTGGTGCTAGCGGTACCTCTGTTCTGTTAGTGATGCTTGGTAGTACCTGTGCTGATGATGATAGGGCGAGAGGGCTATAAGGTTGTACTGTATGGTCGTACGCCGCAGTTTATAGGTCAACCAAGTTCCGGATTATAGCGGTTGTGAGGCTCGCCAGATGCAGGTAGTAGATGCAGGTGCAGATGCAGCTAGGTATACTAGTGTGTGTGCGTGCGTGCGTGCTGCTGCTGCTGTGCAATTCGATACCCATCTGGTGTGCTATCTTTTGTGCCTATCTTCTGCCCCTGGTAGATCGATGATCAAAGTCCTGGTGCAGATCTGGTGTTACCGGTAATTTCTTGGGAGCGCACCCTGCGAGAGCGAGGAGGCTGTTAGGGCGGTGGGTTCCCGCGAGACAAAGCAACGAAGAGACTGAGACGAAGACATATCTCAGCCCCACGATTCCCAGGGTGCTGGGGAGGTCGCTGCTGTGCGATGCTACCCTGCGAGAAGAGCTGGTCCTGTCTGGCAGATGTCAAACGCAAGTCTACGGAATGCTCCCGCCGGACTGTGGAGGTCGGAGATCCGGATCTGTACTATCTATATATAAAACAAATACCGAACCGCAAAGCTACTTATTGGCGACCTATTGGTAACATAAGACCACAGTGACACGAGACCAATATCCCTTTTTCTTCTGTGCGTTGTACTTGTGTCTCATGTGGCTAATATATTGCAATTAATGCACAAACAGAACATGGCAAGTAGTTGCGTTGCATCTTGTGGGCATTGATCTAGCTAGACTGCGTTGGGTATATTAGGTATGCTTTATTTTTATTCTTTCATTCTCTTTCATCTCTCTAGCGCAGCCCGAGACCGCATTGGTTTGCTTCGCTAAGAGATGAGTTGGTCGATGCATTGGCTCATGGTCTCTGATTGTGACGATAGCTATGTTTGAGGACCCGTGGATGCGGTCCTTCATCTCCGTTACCTGCATAGTAAGTACCTATGAGCCGGGTAATTTATATTAGAAATGCTGGCGCACCAAAGATCGTACGTGCGTAAAATAAAAGGTACCTACCTCCTTTATAGTTGTCTATGTATCTGTAGGTAGCTATAACAGATAATGATGTTGTTTTAAGGAGGTATATCGCCGTTTGCTCAAGAACTTGAGGTCCATTAGCATAAATTGGTACAATGTAAACCAACGCAATATCAAAGTCTGCTACAGGTAGGTATGCACTTAATGTTTGAGGGTGCTCACCTCTTGAAACCTATAGGTAGAAGAATTCGATGGAGATACAGCGGACTTTGGTGGGTTGTCAATGCTAATACGGTACCTACGTGTACGTCACCTCTCCCGTATTATTGAACCCTACTTCGAGGTTGGCTCGGATGAGCTCGGCATTCACTTCGCCTTGGTTCCCGGTCGCACGTAACCTAAATGACAGTTTTAGGGACAAACTTGTCTCTTGCTGTGAGGTAGACAATGCTAAATCTTAACCAAGTGCGGCCTAAGTTTTGCCCGAACCATCCTAGGTATCTTACATATTGACCTACCTGGTGCCGGCGTCAACTCTAAAAGCCTGGGTACTGAAACATGCTATGCTATTCTTGGTTAGCCACGATATAATGGTTGAATTTTTGAGCTTCCTCATTAGAGACGCACTTTGTGCCTGATTAATACCCAATCAATCAGATTACTGCGTTCCTGTCATCAGTGACGAAACTCTACATTGAAGGACGTTGAGTTTAGAGGAACCCTTGCACCGGTGAGAGCCGACATATTCAGACGAAGATTTTGGTGGAGTCTCGCGCTGCCATTAACCTATCGTTAGGAAGAGGCTGTAGTATGCCTAGGCATCTACTGCATAGCCAGACTATATAGCCGTACGAAACGCCACGACCAAAGTAGAGCTTTAATCTGCTTCTAAACTAGGCATCACATCCGAGGTGCTCTATTCAGATGATGGAGAGTCTTCAGACTGGGGATAGGAACTACCTGACGGCACTAGTGTAGGTGCATATCCGGTAGTGATTAGGGCCACGAACATTATTCGTCTCACCATCCTACGCATAAATACGCATAAAGTAATAGTGGTAGCATACCTAAATCGATTATGGCTGTTTTGCCCGGTGCCGGGGAAATGACCGGGAAATCACATGATTTTCATGGACGGGAACGTTGAACGACTAGGTAGTTCGTGGGCTGGCCGAACAACTACAAGCAAGCTCTTCAATGCTTATCAAATGTCTTCTACTACTGCTGGGCTAGGTAGGTGTTCACAGGAGTAATACGATGCCATTGGATTCGGTGGGCCGGAACCACAATATCGCCCAGGACCGACTGAAGGTGTACTTTCGTTCAATTATCCTTCTGTTTCGTACCCCAAACCCTTAAGTCAGTTTAAAGGGTGTTTGAATAGGACCAAGCTAAGTATTCTCGTGCGGCATTAGGTATGTCACCTTTTCTTTGCCGCGTCGGTCATAACCGTTGGTCAGGTAGAGCTAGCTGTGCCCGGGGCTTAGATGCATTGCAACGCTTAGGGTAAGTATCCGGTGCATTAAGATATCTGCAGCGGGATGAATTCGGTAGTTAGTCCCAATGTTTTGAGTTGTTTTCAGCCTCGTCCAGAGGTAGGATATGCCTACATAGGTAATAACAGGTTGACAGTTGGTTGTGCTTTGGCAACTACCGAGGCAACAAGAGGGAATATCCTGGATGGAAAATGAGGCTGCATGATTGACTCCTTTCCTCGTGGCAATGGCGCGCATAAGTGTGGCGGCTACGTTCGCGGCGTCTTGCTTGTTTGGCGTTAGCCTTGGAGTTACTAGCACCTATCAATGAACAGAGCAATCTCAAGCATGGACGCTGTTCGTCTTTATCACGCCACTCCTGCAACGGCGTAGGTACTTACATTTGCCACTAGGTTGTGGTAATCTAATCTCTACTAGCCATTACACACCACACATACAAAGTACGCCATAGTGCATGATGCATGATGCATGATAGTGTACATGAATGAATGAAGCTTGAACCCACAACCTCAAAAGCTTAATAGAGAGTTCGTTCTTAAATAACAACGTGGGTTTAGAGCAAGGCAACAAATCTATTGGCCGAGGTCACTTGAGCTTGGTTTGGACTCATGGATCTCCTTGAGCGATTCTCTCTATAATATACTTTCAAGTCATCTCATCAACAACCCCGTCGTCAGACTTTCAATACCTAACCCCGAAAGGGAAATATTCGAGAATCGTTCTCAATGAGGTAGGTAGGTCATTCGAAGCGCCACGTGGGGGGATCTCTGCTAACCTAGTGTAGGTAAGTATCGAAAATAGAAAAAAAGAGCTTCCAAGGTAGGCAATTGCAAGTATTCCACTAACCTAACCTACTAGATATGAGATAACGAAATGAAACATCATGAGCTGCCTCTCTTTCTCACCGCAGCGAACAATTCGCATGTGCATCTTATCCCTGCCCTGCTTGGGCGTTCTCGGGCAAAAGGGTCGCGGTGTGGGCATTACGCTACCAAGCAGTTAACGGGATGCTGGAGGTATTAGCTTACGCGGACCCTTTGTAGCCCAGAGGTCCGAGCGACCTTAGGTCAAGATTAGGTAGGTTTGCTTGGGCACTGACTGACCTTAAGACGGCTAGGCCGTATACGTATTCCCAAGAGTGCCTTAACTATGGCATATGACCACATATTTTATAGATCATCAGTTAGGCCTCAGTATACATATCCGTGGGCACAATGTTTCGCCACGAGCTGCTCGTCAGGTCGTCGAGCATGACCGAATGCGTCGCAATGACCCTTGGGTTTAATTGTTCAGGCTTCTTGATCAGAGTTGCGTCATAAGCCATATGTGAAAGGCTGGGGAGGATGTTGCTTTGAGACCTAACCTAGGGTAATCTAGCTGCCTTTTTAAGATGCTAGCAGATACTACACTACCTACATGAAACACGAAGGCGGCCCCGGATTCTCTACCGGCATGCGCTTGATGTACTTGATACTCCTTGACCGGACCTCCAACGAGGCCACTGTTTAGACTGGTGCATCAGGGACCTACTCGAGGGAGCACCCCTCATAAAAGATGGGATTCAGGATAGCAGCATGCTATGCTCGATCTACACAATTCGGCAGTATATGATTTTCTCCCTAGTGCAAATCGCCGCCAACGACGGGGATGCCGATCAGGCCTGGCAAGTTGAGGAATGGGCGCGGTTCCTTCGTCATTACTCGAAACAATCCGCACGGGTCAAGCCGTGTCAGGATCACCAGTCGGTCCTTTTGGTTTTCGGTATCATTCCATGTGCCAGGCATATGCTGCTATTTTTGTAAGCACTTCTATCTGGCTCCGCTGGGCCATGGACTATATGCAAAGTGATACATTCTTTGTACATCTACACCATCTCGCGGAATGCGAGGAGAGATTTCTCGGAGTTGTTCGCACCGGCATTCCCGAGTGCTGACAGCGTTGATAATAGGCCGTGTCGCCAATATACGGCCTGGTTCGTAGGCTAACCTCTCGCTTGGACCGAAAATGGGAGTAAACGCTCTACCTCTTAACCCACGCGGGACGTTTTCTGGCTTTGAGGTGACCCGCCTTCTTTCTTTCCACAGTTCTCGGGTCTCGAGTAATGCAGCCGGCTATCGGCGAAGATTAGAGTCCAGTCACCCACACGATTCTGTACTTCACCAATGAGTACGTACCTCTTCTTAATGGCGTCTTCAAGGGTGGCTCGTGAACAACGAGTGCTTTGGCAATGGCCATCGCCAGTGCCTCTGCCTGCCCCGTGGAACCACCACCCCCTACCAAAGCCCAGACATTGTACTTATCCAGTCTCTCCGTAGACTTCAACCCCCAGAGAGCGCTCTCGCGATCGTGGATTCGGCCAAATGCTCTATCCATGGGCTTGCCGTTGATGAGGACTTCGCCCGTCCCCTCAACAAGCCAGGCTTGGGCGACGGAAGACTTCCGTTTCCCGACACCATGTGATCTGCCGAACTTGTCGATGGGAGCCTGTATGGGGCGATTGAGAAATACATTGATATTTCGCTTGAATGGCCGGAGACCCGCCTGGACCTCTTCCGGCATCAAATCCGGGTGTATCTGGTTCAGTTTCTTCACCAACGCAATGCAATTCGCGTAGTCCCTCCCCTTGACATGTTCACCAATTGACTGCCGATATTGATCCTTCGTTTTCCAAGTGACTCGCTCAACCTGGCTGGGCGGTATGATCGGTAGCCGTGCGTACTTTCGGGCGAGGTCTTGCAAACGAACGAAACTGTCGTTGAATTGAGGATAGCGTGAGAAGTACGAGGGTGAAACAGGCATCGGCCGCGCATATGTAGTTATAATCTCGCCCTCCGCCCCTGCTTCGCCTAGCGCACTGAAGAGTTCAAAATCGCTTTGCTGTCTCGATGTTGTCGTCACGAAAGCTCGCTTCGAGGCGGAGCACTTGACGTTTGTAGACCTGGCAGGAAGCGGCCGTTTTGCTGTTACTGTCGAGGTAGACAAGCTCCTCAAGCAGCGGATGCCATAGTGTAGGGAAGACATAGCCGCTATCGTATAATCGGCATGACCAGCGCCACGATCTGTGTTGTTGAAGCAAAGCACAGCTCCCAAGCGCACCTCTCTCTATCCCGCTGTTCGTGTTCCTGTGTTCGTGAGCCGCTTTGAAGTTTTCCCGCGAGAGCGTTTGCAGCCAGAAGCGGGTCCTAGGTACCACCGGTCAAGAGAGGCAGCGGGAACACCGCCAAGCTCAATCGGCATCGCAATTACGATACTCCGGATCCCGATACTATCTAGCAGGGCCCGTGCATGTGGGGTTCCTTACGTTAGGTACCTGTAGGTACTCGGTACACAGGTACGACGTGCTAGCTGTTGCCCCGCCCTCGCGCCCCTTAGAAATTTGAAAGCGAAAAAAACTCTGGCGACTCAATACTCTCTCCCAACCTCCCAATCTCCCAACCTCCAACATTCTTCTCCCACCCCCAACCTATTTATTTCCAGCACCAGGCTTCTCCGCAACCATGGCGCCGTTCGGAAAGATATTCACCAGGGAGGTAAGCAGAAGCTGCGCGTTCTTTTCTCTGTGTGTTGCTGCTTTATTTTCGACTCGAGCGAGCTGACGCAAGCTTGTCGCACAGCTCAACCCCCGCACCACGGCCATCCTCGCGGTTGCGAAGGCCAACGGCCTCGAGCTCGAGACTGTCGAGGTCGATGCCAAAAATCCCGGCCCGGAGCTCCTGAAGCACAACAAGCTTGGAAAGGTCCCTACCTTTGTCGGCAGCGATGGCTACGCTCTCACCGAGACCATCGCCATCTCCATCTACAGTACGTGGCTGTTGTCTTGCGTCTCTCTCTGTTCGGCCAATGCGTCACACACTCCAGCTTGCCCCGCCTTCGGCACTTGACATGATGACCTAGACCTTTATTCTAACAGTTATCCCTGACTGAATCATCTTTGTTGATAATGTTCTACCTTCTGATCCTACCTATGTATATGTGCTTTTATGCCCTTTCCGATGAATTCCCCAGGCGCGGAAGTGGAGATGACTAACTTTCACTCCATCTAGTTGCCTCCCAAAATGAGAAGACTACCCTTCTCGGCAAGACCAAGCAAGAGTAAGCTTTACCCCGCGGTCAGTCTTGACGGACCTTTCTGACTGTTTTCTCAAGTTACGCCTCCATCCTGAAGTGGATGTCCTTCTTCAACAGTGAGGTTCTCCCGAGTTTGGGTGACTGGTACCGCCCTCTCCTGGGCTTGATTCCCTACAATAAGAAAAACATTGATGAGGCGATCAAGGCTTCTCAGAAGGCTGTCGCTATTGTTGAGGAGCACCTTCTCCACAACACGTACCTCGTTGGTGAGCGTATCACACTCGCCGATCTCTTCGCTACTAGCATCATCTCACGTGGCTTCCAATTCTTCTATGATAAGGAGTGGCGTGCTGAGAACCCTAATATCACTCGATGGTACGCAACCGTCTACAACCAGCCTATCTACCTCGCTGTTTCCAAGCCTCTCGAGTTCCTTGAGACGCCCAAGCTAGTGAACGTCCCCCCCAAGAAGGCTGAGCAGCCCAAGGCTAAGAAGGCTGAGCAACCAAAGGCCCAGCCTAAAGCTGCCCCCAAGCCCAAGCCCGCCCCAGCTGCAGAGGAGGAGGAGGCTGCTGCTCCTGCCCCCAAGCCCAAACATCCTGTCGATCTTCTGCCTAGATCAGAGTACCCCCTAGATGAGTGGAAGCGATTCTACTCGAACAACCCCGTCGACCAGGCCTTGGAGTATTTCTGGAAGACAGTTCCTTTCACGGATTACTCCATCTGGCAAGTTGACTACAAGTATAATGACGAGCTGAGGCTGGTCTTCATGTCCAACAATCTGATTGGTGGGTTCGAAAATCGTCTCGAGGCGTCCCGCAAGTTCCTCTTTGGTGCCGCCAGTGTGTACGGTGAGAACCACAACTCGGTCATTTCGGGTGCCTTCGTTGTCCGTGGTGACGAGTACCTACCCGTATTCGATGTCGCTCCCGATTATGAGAGCTTTGACTTCAAGAAGCTAGACCCCAACAACCCTGAGGATCGGGCAATTGTTGAGTCAAGATGGAAGTTTGATAAGCCCGTTGTCGTCAACGATAAGGAATACAAGTACGCTGATGGGAAAGTCTTCAAATAGACGGGAGCATTGCACAGGTACTGCGGGATGATTACGCGTTGACGAGTTTATGTCTAGTGGGAACAGCATGGGAATGAAAACGGACGACATTGATGATGAATGGCATATCAACGTCTGGCGTAGTTGACTCTTGAGCTTAGTGCCAAGCCTTGCAGACGAATTAAAAAAATAGTAAACTCTTGATACCAAGCAACTCGTTCTCTTTCATTCTTTCTTCTATGCTGTGAAATATGTGACCCTCAAAATTTGAATATAACTCAAGGCATATAAGCACGCAGAGAGATCTAGGCTTAGGGGTTCACTCCACACAGAAGTATGTACCTACTCGCCGATTAGAATGGGTTGGTGTTACAAATGCTGTCGTTGGAGGGAGGTATCGCACCCGTTCTACTAGAAACCAGAATGACCCTCGGCACATGTAGTGAGTAAGTATTTTGAACTCGATTGCAAGGTGTTGACTTTGAAGCAAATATTCTTACAGCAACTTTGAATTGACTAAGTAGGTAATGAATGGTACGACGGTGGGGAGCTATACAGATCCGTGTGCTCTAATTCCGCTAGTCGTCCTAGGAGAGAGTTGAGTTGATTAGTACATCTCATTGTCCGTTCTTTGACTGTTGCATGGATAAAAGATTAAGGGGGTATTTGCTGGTGATAGCTAACTAGATGAAAGGCAGGGCGGGAGGGAATTGTTGTATACCCATGTAAGTATAGGTGTATATATTTGACCATCCGAGTTACTTCGTTGATCGCTTGACAAAGAATAGAGCTCCTTTCTTCTGAAGAAAGTAAAGTGACCATAATTCTAGCCGTGTCTTTATGTAGTAGGAGATTGTCAACTAGTATAAAAGCGGACGGCATTCGCGCTTCTCTTCCGACCCTCGTGAAATCTTACGTTTGGCTACTATTAACACTTATACACACATACATCTCTTGGAAGCAACAAAAAAAACTAGTTACGTTAACATCCACGCAACGCAACGCAACGCAACGCAACGCAACGCAACGCAACACATCGTCAATACAAACACAAACAATGGCACTTCTTTCCAACCCCCGCGGCAAGACGACGAAGCCACGCCCCGGCTTCAGGGGCAAGAATGACGACCAAGTCGGGCTCACCTTTGGCGACTCGAAGAGCGAGCTGTCTTCTGCTTGCATCATCTTGTAATTGTGAGGACGAACTCCTAGGGGTGCAGAGGGACGGGATAAGATACAGGACAGTTAATGCCGTGTTGACGGCAACGTCACCATTTGTTTGCCTTGGACTTAATTCTATCTCGGTCGGTCGTAGTAAGTGATAGATGGATGGAGGACACAGGATCCATCTACCTCTTAGTGGTTGAGGTAGATGGGGTGTATGATTATCGTGTACGATTGAAGCTTAGGAGCGGCGGTTTATTTTAATTTTAGGTCAACATCCTGGAGTTTATAATCAAAAATTTTGCCTCCCAAAGGGTGCATTTTCTATTTATTGAACTTGAAACTGACGAGGATAGGAGTTCTAAACTATCAGCTGATTGCCCGGACCACTACCCTCCCTACTGCTGCTAGGCTTTCATCAAAAACTTGCTCGCTTTTCCGATCTACTACGCCTGGTATCGTGGTATACTTGTCCTGCCTGCAGGGGAGCAGCTCTTAGATGCCCGAGCTTCCTGCTTCGCTGCCTATTTAGCGAGGATTTGAAACCTAGAGTTATCGGACACGCTACCAGACGGTGTTGATCTCCACGTTACGTTGTTTGAGTTTCATTATACAACTGGTATCACATTACGGAGTCTGGCTCAACTCGACTGAACTCAGTCCCAAGCTGGTCAGCCCATCCATCTCTTTTTACTATGTTCACCTTTATATGTAGTAGGTAAGATAGCTCTACCGCTTCTGCTTCCCCTTGGGGGCGCGCCGCCTCTCCCAGACCTGCAGATACGACTCCCCGAGATACAGAAGTTCCTTCTGGATCTCCTCCACGAACAGGTCTTGACAAACAATCCACTCATTTCGGCCCTTGTCCTTGAGCTGGACTTTCCACGTTTTGCGTTCCTCCCCGGTATCGGCGACGTCTTCTTTGGCTCGCACCGCCTCGTGTGTGACGTTGGCTACGAGGTCATACCAGATGGGCTCGCCGGGAGGGTGGTCCGCAGGGCTCGGCTCTACGTATGGGGACACTTCGAGGCCGATACGAGCGTCAAATGTGACGATGGTTGGGTTGCGCTCCGAGATGAACTTGTTCTTGGAGAAACGCTTGATATGGAATATGAGATGTTGGGGTAGCGGGTGCATCAGACGATACCGTTTCCTCTGTGCCAGGTGCTCCTGGGCCTTTACGCCGTCGTATTTTGATAAAATAGTGGTCAAGGGCACTTGAGGGATGATGTTCCCCACCAACTCGTCCTGGAATAAAGGGGCCGGCGGTAGGTCGAGGGTGAGTAGTAAGAAGCGTGTGATATCCGTCTTCACCTCGGCCGCCTCTTCGAACCGTAGCCGGTCGCCGACATCCGCCTTTGCTGTGATGGCTTGCGACTCGACCTTGAGCTTGCCCTGGAAGATGCGCTGTACGATGCTGCTGCCCGGCTTTGTCTTGCTTCCTCCCAGGCCTAGGTGTAGATTATTTAAGAACCAAGACAGGAAGTCGACCGGGTCGGACTGCTCCGTCAAGGTGAACTTCTTATTCGACCTCAGCGAGATCTCTTGTAACAATTCGTGTGGTGATACGTGGCTCTTGAAGGCGCGCGCATTCCAGATCTTGCGGAAAAGAATGGCGCATCGTTTGACGAGCTCGGAGCGCGAGGAGAGATCCTCGAGCAGCAGGAAGTTCCGTAGCGGCCCGACGTGGGACAGCGCCTGCACGACGACGTTGAGATAATCGTTCTCCTTGATGTTGTTCATGCCCACGTACCCAGGCGTGTACTGCTTCCCATCCAGTGTCCACGCCGTCCTCGGTTTGCGATCCAGGTCCATGACCTCCTCTCTCGAGTATCGGGGATCGGACACGTATTTGATGTCGTCGAGCGACTTGCTCCTGACTTCGTAGCCCTCCGGTAAGACGTAGACCTTCTGCGTCTCCATGTTGATGAAGACGTGGTGGCCGTCCTCGAGCGCGTGGAAGTACGCGTGCGACTTGGGCCCTCTTCCCTGGAAGTATCTCCCGCACACCAAACACGCGTAAACGTTGATGTTGGACAGGCTGATGGAACACAGCTTCTCGAAGTCGAAGTCGAGGACGTTCCGGTCTATCGTGTCGAGATACAGATCGCCGTAGCCCTCTGTTGGCGCGGACTGCCTTATGGGTGCCTTTGAGGCCCGATGGTCGTCGAACTCGTCATCGTCGCTCTCGATGTCGGCGATGCTATCGTCTCGTTTCTCTGACGGCGTCGCGGTAGCGGTTCCATTTAGCTCGGGGCCTTCGTCGAACCTTGACTTTTTAGATGCGGGCGAGTCGACGCCATACAAGTCTTCGAGGGCCTCCGAGGCATGTCTTTTAGACATTTCAGTTTGTAGCGGTTTGGAGATAGGCCTTACTCTGATGCAAGCTGGGCGACCAAGTATCTGGCACTGGATGGCAAGTGGAAGAGCGAATAGGTAGGTACTTATAGTAAGGCTGAAGAACTTTGGAGGTTGGCGTCGCCCGAAGAATTCATCTAAGGTAAGTACCTAATCAGGTATTAACAGACACCCCTCTAGCAATAGCGCCACCACCCTAGCTATGGCCTACCACCTAGCGGGTACCTAAGTGGTGAAGCCCAGGTACCTCGAAGTACGGGCTACCCTACTGGCATCTACACACATGTAGGTTGCGCAACCTGCAATATGGTTAATCTAATCACGGCCAACTCCTGTAAGTGTAACTATTATTTCATGTTTCTTTCCTTTTGCTACTCAGGTTACATAGAAGTATGTACAATTAAGTATTTAGTACTAGTAAACATCGAACAGCAGGACTTCGATTCAGAAAGGCTTGTGCAATATGTATCTATTTACAAGAGCTGACAGTTAAGAAGATATAAAGTGTATTTATGTGGCCAACACAAGTACATTACCTACTTGGAGTGCTTTGCTCTGCAGACGCTTTACCATGAACGGCTCATAGTTATGTTACAACAAGGCGAGGACTAAATGAAAGGCTGCGCGGGACCTTTCAGGGTGCAAGAATATCCCGCACGGCAACCCATGAATCCATGCTAATAATTGGATCAACACCATTAACAACAACTTCATATTCGGTTTCCCACGGTGCTTAATGGCACAGAAACAGTATTGAACCAATGAGAGCAAGTCCCGCGAGATGGCAAGTACGTTGAAACTGGCACGTAGGATAGGATAGATTCTATGTGGCTTTGCTTGGAGTCGTGTTTCCTCAAGGGCGAGAGTGACTGGAGGCAACTTATGCCTTGCTCAGAAAAACCGAGGCTGTCGCAACACAGTTATATCCATTATAGCCCTATAGTCCATATTGCAAAAGCATCGGGTCTGTTTCTTGGCACCAAATCTACCCAGGGAGAACCGGGGCTGTTGTTGGGCGTAGCTTTACTTTAGGATTGACACTGCCATCAATTTCTATCGTATCCCCCGAGCGCCTTGTACTGTTATTCGTCCGAAACCAATGGTTCAAGTCTAGTGGTCCCACGGATGCTTCCAGCCCATAAGAGCAGGCCCTGGTTAACGTGTTAGTATATATCGCGTTCGATCGTATCGGGGCTCGGTTTTGGATACCATCTTTCCTCGCTCGGTACATCAGCTGCAGCAGTTGGTCAGCTTTTTATGGCAATGGATTGAGACTGATTGACACGTACAAAGAACCACATGCTGGCGCCTAGAGCAGTGGCTGTATATCTGTAAAGCCCAGGCACCCTGGCGGGACCAGGGCCGCCAGCCATTGTGAAAAGCTGGAGAGCAGCAAGTCAGCAATTAACCAATGATAGTTCTCCAAGATAGAGCTGCACTGACAGACGGGTTGTTATTTAAGGGAACGGGTGACAGTGAGTAGCAGTGGTTGTTGAAGCGCAATGCTGGTTGGTGTCAGGTCGAGCTGATTCCAGATTGACGGAGCTCGGAAGATGAGGTAGAGTCCAAAGTCGAGCCTCATCTAGACAAGAGCCGAGGTTTTGCCAGCTCCTTTGGTTTTAGAAGTTACCATAGGTACTAAGCATGTACCTAACATATATATACCATACGAAGTACTTAAAGAAACCCGCTGTCTCAGCTCTTTCAGCGCTTTAGACTGCAGCCCAAGCATGGATCCACCCCCAAGTTTCCTTTCCCCACCGTTCACGGAGACTTAGGTACCTACTTACCTAGTACAAGTACCAAGACTCAGAGCTACGACCTGCCTACGCGCTAACCTACCAACCTGTCCCAGAGCCAAGTAGGTGTAGGTACCACGAGCCCATCTGCTAGTTCAGCAACCACTCCGTAAACCATCGTCCTTCTTCTTTCTTGTCGCCCGCCTGCGCATTGTCAACGTAACCCAGCTCAGCAGTCTATATCCTTTTCGACGGGCGGTTTCCGACTGGCCGCTCATACCCAGACGAATATCTAATCATTACTTAGCTGAAGTAGTCTATCGCACGCGCTGCTCTTGACCTGCAACCCGAATCCCTTGCGATGCGCGCTTCTCTCAACTCCCTGGCGTTCGCGACATAAATTGGCTGACGGGACTGGGTCCTGTTGTTTTGCTGCCGCTGCTGCAGACGCCGATCTCTTCAACCTACCTGAGCGCTCTCATATTTTGCACAAGCCACTGCACATCGTGGTGAAGTTGAAATCGTCATGGCCACCACAACATCTGCCAGCGAGAATGGAGCGTCCTCGCCTCGATCATTCGCCCAAGAACACCAACGACCCCGCGACAGCTTCAAAGGATGCTCCCGAATCACCGATTACGAACTTCTAGGGAAGCTAGGTGAAGGAACCTTCGGGTGAGACACTCTGGGCTGCTCTCGCCAACTTGGCCTGCTAATACTCGATACCCAGCGAAGTTCACAAGGCAAGATCCCGCAGGACGGGCGCCCTGGTCGCCTTGAAGAAGATCATCATGCACAACGAGAAAGACGGGGTTTGTGGCTATCTGTTTCGTGGGCGCTTCTATGGCCACTGACCAGATTCGCAGTTTCCCATCACCGCCCTTCGAGAGATCAAGCTCCTAAAGCTTCTATCACACAAGAACGTGTTGCAGCTAGAAGATATGGCCGTCGAGCACCATTCCAAGATGAGTGAGTCCTGTGTCTATGGATAAGTGGTCTTGCCCTGCTTCTGACGCGTTCAAAGTTGATAAAAGGAAACGGCCAATTATCTACATGACAACGCCTTATATGGACCACGACCTGTCTGGCCTGCTCGACAATCCTTCCGTAACGTTCACCATACCACAGATCAAATGTTATCTCCTACAACTTCTCCAAGGCCTCCGCTATCTTCACGAAAACAAGATTCTTCATCGCGATATGAAGGCTGCCAACCTGCTGATTAGCAACAAAGGAATACTTCAAATTGCTGATTTTGGTCTGGCGAGACATTACGATGGGAACGTGCCAAAGGCCGGCCAAGGCGGCGGCGATGGGAAGAGGGAGTACACAAGTCTGGTGGTTACCAGATGGTATCGACCCCCAGAGCTGCTGTTACATCTCAAGCGATACACCACTGCTATTGACATGTGGGGCGTAGGGTAAGTTCCAGTCTCTATGGCCAAGTCGAACACGAGGTTAACCAGGGTATAGGTGTGTCTTCGGCGAGATGTTGGTCGGTAAGCCGATCCTCGCTGGCGAGAGTGATGCGCATCAACTCGACATCATTTTTGATCTTGTCGGAACCCCAACCGAAGAGACCATGCCTGGATGGAAGCAGCTGCCGGGCGGGGAGGCATTAACCCCACGGCCAAGACCGGGATCGCTATCGACACGGTTTCGGGAGCACGGCCCTGCTGCAGTATCTCTGTTAACGGAGCTCTTGAAATTGGATTGGAGAGCTCGTATCAATGCGATCGATGCCCTGGAACATGCATACTTTAGGACCACTCCTCATCCGGCCAAGCCAGAAGACATCCCCACTTTTGAGGACAGCCATGAGTTAGATCGCAGAAAGTTCCATGACCGCAAAGCCGCTCTTCCACCGGCCCCTAAGGGAGGTACGGTCGGAGGTGCTTTTGACGGACCGAACGTCGGGTTCGGTAGCGGTGATGGGTACGGCAATAGAGCGAACGGTAGACATCACGGTGGAAATCGGAATGGCGATGAGGGTAGCCGCCGGCCAACTTGGGCGAGGGAGCAACCCCGTCACGAACACCGATTACCGCCTCGCCCGCCGCCTCCCGAGAACCCCCCGAGTGGTTGGGAGGCGTCTAAGGACCAGCTTACCTCTTATAATAATAGAGACCGCGACCGGGCGCCGAGAAACCGCGGCGGTGCCAGCCGATTGGACGTTGACACCTACATCCCTAGTTATCGTGGCGGGAGGGATGAGCTGCCGTCAAGAGAAGATCGTCCCCGTGAGGACCGACGAAGAAGGGATGACCGAGAGGATAGGAGACATGATTGGGATCGCAACAGAACCAGCATGACACGGAGCCGCAGCCGATCTCCGGGAAGGGACCGGGACCGGGATCGTGACCGAGATGTGTATCGTCGATAGTATCGCAGTCAACCTCGGCAAAGGACTTCGATCCCGCCCCCGCCACCACCTCCGCCACCACCCCTTCCCTACATGAATCACATATTTCCAAGACCACTGTCCCCATCATTCGACGATAGGATGGCAAGTTATTGAACTACATGCATGGTCGTTTGTGGATTGAGGGGCCATGATACGGACACAAAGAGGCGCACATTGGCAGGTTCGGAATCGGCGTTGGGAGTTGGTAAGTTCATCAGCCGCATTTCGGCCCGGCGGCCATCGGTTTGGCACGTGCTCTAAGGCAGGGACGAACTCCAAAGACCTAGGACTAGGTGGTGTGCTAATTGCAATTTCTATGGGGAAATAGTGAAGCATAACAATTTGCTGTCGATAACATGAGGTCTAAAACAAATCGCTTCCACTGCTCTCCTCGTGAATTGTCTGCCCTATCAAACCTTTGCGTCCTCTTCTCGGTTGCTTAAGAGTCCGCAGTGGTTTCCATCGCTTCTCAAATAGATCATGTAGGTCTACCTCGGTTACAGGTTGTCTCCTATCAAAACGTCGCCTCGTTTCGCTTGGGCTCAATTCTTCGTCGAATTCCTCGTCATATTCCTCGTCAGGCGGGAGTTGAGATGCGCGCTCTAGTCCCTGATCTTGGCCCCTCAGCTTCCGTTGCTCAGATGCAGAGTCTATGCCCAGCAGCACAAAGATGAAGCTTGACGTGCCGTGTAACATGAAACCGGCGCATATCCCGATGATTGCGGCGCAAGCGAACTTTTAGGGTCAACATGTGTTAGTATTATACACGGTTACAAGGAGAGGTGAGCCGGTAGCAGCCGATTGGGTTGTTCGAGTGAACAACCCGAACGCAAATTGCGTGAGGAATAGTCTCGAGCATATCTATATCGGTCCTCGGGAGAGCGGTATCTTACGAAGATGTAGAGAGACTAGAGGAATAGAATATACGTGTTAGCCTGGTGGGTCGGGATAGCTTGGCCAAACTAATGTCTACCGAACGTGGTTTGCAAGGTACAGACCCCGGCTCGGCTGGAGCATATCAGTTCAGATGACACCTCCGCCTGCCCCCCAAAATCTTGAATTACGTACGTAGGTCAAGTATATGACCTAGGCATGCACGGGGCAACGATGAAAAAGAGATAAAAAAAGAAACACACACCTTTAGTCCAGCCATCAGGTTCACGGCGAAGGACACGGCGCCCAGTCCGAACTTGAATATTGCCCATGCCGGCGACAGCAAGAAGAGGACGGCGGCGGAGACGTAAAACAGGAGCCAGCGCAGCGGCGTAGAGAGCACATAGAACAGACGCGCGAAGAACCGAGCCGTCGACGCGGCGAGCGCGCCCGTCGTCTCTAGGGCCGCGAGCCAGCTCATTATCGCGTTGGCGTCCTCTCTCTCTCTCTCTTCTTTTGCGTAGGGAGGGAGTAGTTATTTTTTAAACGGGATCATTTGGTTTTATTTAATATTTCGCGAGAGTGACGATGATAGAAAGACATTCCTACCTGGTAGTGTACCCGTAACTACTTCGTACCTGGAGTAGGAATGCTACGTCAACTGCTCATTCCGTAGAAGGAATTAAGACTTAATTACGTAAGGAAAGTAGGTACTCCCTTAGCTACCTAGGTTAGGTACTTACTTACCTTAAATAGGACAACGTGGCACGGGGACACTGCCAAGTGGTATCTGAGCAACTTGCAAAACATACAACACCAACACCAAGGATTCGCCAGTCGCGCGCAGGTGGTAGGTAGACCGAATAGGTATTCTACACTTACTTACTTAGTATGGCAACCCCGAAAAGACGGTTCTCACCAAAACGGGCTGTGTTGTATTGGCTAAAAACGGAGATGAACTGGATTAGAAAAAGTGTCATGCCTATTCGACTAAAAGTTTACGCCCGCGGCTGGCATGTAGTAGAAATAAACCGACTTGGTCGTATTTAATTGGGGTTTAATAGCATCGTTTGGGTTGTACATGGTCTTGATTGTAACGGTTCGGGTCCACCTGCGACGCCATGTCGATATGAATGAGTGCTCGTCAATATCTCTGAGCATATTTGGTCGCAACTAGGTAGCATCTTGAAAGAGCTTGGGCTAATGTACTGTGTGGTTCAGGTATTGTTCAGGGTGACAATCTGAAATAATCAAGGATAGATAGGAACAATTCAGGTTGTTGGGTTCAGCTGTAGATAAGGACCCCCCTCAGCTGCTTTATATTCATTCGAAATCAATCCACGAACGAACGCTATATATTAAAATCTTGTTTTAATCCTCTCCCTATCCCTCCTATTCAGTTCTCCTTGCCATGGCGGCTACAGACAGTAACCACGTTTTAGAAATTCTACAGCAACGGAGAAGCCTATATTGAGCAGATATTCAAACCCAGGCTAAATTTTAGTTTTGCCGAGGTGAGAGAGGCGCTGCGAAGAGTCCCGGACACAGATATTTACCCGGAGATACCCACGACTGGCAGGCCCGATAACGAAATATATATCAAGAGACCTTCTCTTCTCATGTACGAAATCTCCCACCCTCTCGATTGATTCAGTGATGTTTTCTGTAAGTACTCAGTACCTATGCAAAGTTTCCCTCCATCCCCTCTCACATGTCTCCATTGTACTCAATTGTGGTCATTAACTCAGAATGTCGTAGTGGCAGAGGCGGAGATCATGGCGCAGGTTTCGAGCATCAATCACAAGAACATTATCCAGTATCACGGCTGCTAAATGATGGATGGGCGTCTAACAAAAATAGCTCTAGAACGTCATAAGTGTAGCCTGTTCGAATATTTCTTATGGAGATGGGATAAAGATGTCGCCTCGGATTCGTGGCGCTTCATCGAGGAGCTAGAATCGGCAGTGTCCCACTTCCATCAGCCAGGATTGGCGCACAACGACTTAAAGCCTAGTAATATCCTACTTGACAAGGAGAAAATGCCGGTCCTCGTCGATTACATATATTGTCGGCCGTTTGGTGCGAGGCTGATGGAAGGAGGGACGCCCGGCTGGAGCAACAGCGAACGGTTGGTGGTCTCTTCTGATAAACAGTATGCCTTTTTTTATAGCTTGACGAGGATCCAGGCGTGGCTGGCCAACCCTGATCGAGAAATGAACGGCTAGCAACTTGAATGATAATTCTTTTTGTACCTTGATATACCAGTAGATACAAAGCTACCTTAGAAACTTGGAAGTTGGTAAACTTCATAAACTCAACACCTAATCCACCCCACGCACCAATCTGCATCTTAACATGATCTACAAAGTACAAAGGTACTTATACATGTACCTACCTCTTACAACCCCAGGTACATGTAGGCTGCTACAGCAGCGGCACATTGCCTCACAGGAACCGTTGTAATACAGACGACGAAGCAGGTTACATGTGTCAATTGTGTATAGAAGATTATTTCAACCCAATTTCTGCTTCTAGTAGTTTAGTAGTATTAATAAAAATGGGATGGTCGAAGCTTCCGAGAGGAACTGCCCAGACGATTTAGAGTAAGTACATGATACCTAAATGTGTATTGGTAGCTACATGTAGGTTCGGTCGTACACACTTTATACTTTAGGTACCGAACCTAAGGTACTTAGCAACTGCCCCTCCATATTAGTAGTCTATTTCCTAAGGCAAGCTTTCCCGGTGAAAGGGTGCGAGTAGTTCTCATGACCTTCCAACTTCATGCGATGATCCCATCTCTCGCGCTTGCCCATCTTCTCTCTGGCCACCCGACGCCTGCCCATCCCTCAAACAGGCATCTCTTGACTCACCTGTTGACTACATAAGTTCAGCAATCGCAATCCACGCTCACCCAACGCCCCACGCCCACCCACGCCCGCGCCCACGCCATAACCCACGCCATAACCCACGCCGTACAGCGCCTGTACCCGCCACCTGTCCACGGGACTAGTCGACGGACCTGCCTCGTCCATTCCTTTCGACCATTCATTGCCCGACCTTCTGGCCGAGTACAAGATACCCGAACCCACGATACAAGCCTGACCAGTCCGAGCCTGACGTGACCTGACTGCTCCCACGCCCTCACAACGCCCAAGGCCGCACCCCTCCCTCCCTGCCTCGGTCCCCCCCAACCGCCCCCCCAAGCCTAACCTAGCCCCCGCCCTCACTCACTCCTTCTCTCACTCTCCTAGCCTGCCATCCTAACCATGGGAAACAACCCATCGTCTACGGCCAAGCCTGTCACCCCGGCCTCGTCCAATGCTAGTACCGACTCTTCACGTGCCTCCAAGAGGGAGCAAGGGGACCACAGGGAGCACAGGGAGCACAAGAACATCGTCTCGATACCACATATACGATCGCCAGCCTCCCCCGAGGCCTCGGTAGTCCAGGCCCAGGGGTCCACCATTTCCAACCGGTCCTCGCAGTCGAGGCCCCTTTCCATCCTCAACCAAGCCTCGCCTTCGCCCGTCGCCGCACCGTTCGAGAGGCCTGCCGCTTACTCGCGGACCTATGAGCACAGGCCGAGGCATGCTGCCGACCTTGAGCACGAGGTGCCCTCCAAGCCTGTAGCCGTCCCTCACTTCCCCCCTGAAACAAATCCCTTTTCTACAGATCTGCAGCTCGAGGACGGTCTTCATACCGGCACCACCTCGAGCAGTGTACAAGACATGGGCTATCCTATGCCCCGTCCTCCTCGTCTACCTCTTCCCATCGAGGAGGAGATCCATACGCCTGGCTCTCCCATAGCTGCTCCGGAAGAAGACATCAACGACCAAGATGTTGACGACGCTCCCCTTGACGACCAGACCGGCATACCGCGCCGTACCTCTGGGCTCAGCAACGTCACAGATGAAGACGATACCGAGGAGTTGCGTGTAGACAAGTCTCGCCCTACGCTGCCCACCCGGATAACATGGCTCCGGGGCGGTCAGAAGGTTTACGTTACTGGAACGCCTTTTCAGTGGGGTCGGAAACAGCGGTTGCTTCCAGCGTGAGTAACACCCCCGATGTTGATAAGACAGGCATGAGGTTCAGATGCAACGAAGGCGATATCCTGGGCGATCTAGTGGGGCAGGACGGGATAGAAAGTCTTTCTTGAGTATCACCGCTAACGTTCTCAATGGCCTCCGCTCAACAGGAGAGAGGAAGGTGTTCTTGAAACTACTATCCGAGTATTCCCAGGCACGCATCACATCAAGTTCCTTGTTGATGGAACTATGCAGACGTCGCCAGATCTGCCTACTACGGTAGACTTTGGTAATAACTTGGTGAATTACATCGAAGTCAGCGGAGACACTTCTGCGGCCAGGGAAGTAAACCTCGAACCCGGCGTTCTGAAGGCCGAAGATCTCCAGAATCTTCCGTCTAGACAAGTCTCCGCGACCAATCTCAAGGACGCAGGCCCACCCAAAACGCGAGAAATCGTCCCGGCCGAGCTATTCTTTGGCAATCTTCCGTCATATCTAGAGGACTTCGACCAACCTGAGGACACTAGAGAATACAGAGCATCCATGAGAGCTCTAGATAAGCTGCCTGCCCCGCCAGTCTTGCCTGGTTTTCTCAGCAAGCCAATCATGAACAATACTACCCTGATCAAAGACGATAACAGTGTTCTGAATATGCCCAACCATACCGTGCTCAATCACTTAGCTACATGTAGCATTAGGCAGAAGGTACTCGCCTTGTCAGCTACAACTCGATACAAGGATAAAGTAAGTGTCTCTGTCTCGCTCCATCCTTATTTCGGGCTCTAACACTAACGCCTACGAGTACGTCACAACTATCATATACAAACCAACGAGAATTTAGATTCCTTGCGCCAACGAGATTCCACTCATCACAATCTCGATCCCCTACAAAACGACCCCCGCAACAGATAAACCATCACGCACAATGCCAATATGGCTAGCAACTTATCTCGTTCCATACAAGAGTGTTTATGGACAATACGGTTGCGAATTTTCTCAAATCGTGGTCACCGAGGAAAACCCAGTGCCGACGCACAGTCAGAGTGGTGTGGTATCGACAGTATGTCAGTAAAGTTAAGGATTGAATTCGATCAATCTTTCATAGAAATCCTCAATTCTACTGTGAACAAACGATTGTTGCAAGGGGGGGCAGGGGGGCAGGGCCATGGATCTTGAGACATCAGGATAGTATACTTAGATGGTGGGGATGGAATATGACAGCAATACAACCAAGTCCCTTGATTGTCAGATTCAGCTCGCATATTCGGAAGAGATTAATGTCAAGTTAGGGACGCGGACAATAGAGACCGCCAGTCTGGGTTGGAACTGTCCTTTTGCATCCTGTTACATTGCTCCTCTATCTCCGCTCGTATAAGCCATGTTCCGACTGGTCAGTTGCGCACCGAGTTACTGTTTGCCATCTGGCTATGCTAGTAAATTTACATCTGGAGAATTCCTTCCCTCTTCAAGCACCTGTAGATTGGCTTGAAGCTATAGCTATAGCCTCCTCCCCTCCTCAAGCCCGCGTGTTCTATACGCGAAGAAGGTGAGTACTTTATGACAACGTGCGATTCCTATTGGCTTCACGGTGGCTACCATATCCCAGCGGAACAAGGCTGGTGAGCTCCAAGACGTAAAATGCTCCGAGTATAGAGTTAGGTTCGATTAGGGATGAATAGCCAGCAGTAGACGCAGCAGATCACATGTGCCTATCCCGCCTTCTTTCTTTACTTGGTGCAAGGCTATATATGCCTGTTTGCGAGACAGCGCGTCTGCAGCCCCAGGCCTACAGGGGGTAGTGCGCCGTCCTATATTGACTCGCGATGCCAACGGCACTTCTTGGCTTGCCACTGTCCCGTGAAACCCAATTCTCGGGCACAGCCTTTCTCAGAGGGATGGAGGCCTGACTGTTTGACTGGCTGGGTTCTTCTGGTCTCGCTCGTGATCCGGCGATTCGAAGGATCGTAATTTTGTGATACTGGTACTGGTATTTCAGCTGCGCTCGCTGCCTTAGTCCCGCCACTTGACGTGGACTTCGTCGGTTCGAAAGCGCTGGGTACACGTGCTCTCGGCGAGGGAAGTGCGGAAACCCGTCTCGAAGGCGAGGAGCCCGGCATGCGCTATCATGATGCCGTTGTCGATGCAGAAGCGCTCGTCGGTGGCGTAGACTGACCCGCCGCGCTCGGCGGCCATGGAGCCCATCATGGCCTGCAGGCGCTCGTTGCAGCCGACGCCGCCGACGACGAGGACCTGGGCGCTGCCCACATGCGCCATGGCGCGCTCCGTGATCTCGACGAGCATGGCGAACACGGTCTCCTGGAGACTGTAGCAGAGCTCCGCGGGGGTGAGCCTGACCTCGCCGGCGGCCTCGTCGACGGCGGGCTCGCCGCGCGCCTCCCTCGCGTCCTGCTCCCGCATCTGCGCCGCCAGTGTATCAGCCGCCAGCAGGATCCCGCTGAAGCTGCAGTCCATGCCCTTCACCGCGTAGGGCAGGTCGAGGAGGACCTTGCCCGAGGCGTGCTTCGCCAGCTGCTCGATGTTGTGGCCCGGGGCGGGGTCGTTGCTGATGTTCAGCGTGCGCGCGAAGCGGTCGAGGCAGTTGCCCACGGCGATGTCGAGGGTCTCGCCGAAGATGCGGTAGCGCTGCTCGGCGTACGCGATGACCTGGGTGTTGCCGCCCGAGACGTACAGCACGACGGGGTCGTCGGCGCCCGTGATCTCGCGGCCCATCTCGATGTGTCCGACGCAGTGGTTCACGCCGACCAGGGGCTTGCCCCAGAGCAGGGCGAGGGTGCGCGCGGCGACGGCGACGCTCTGCAGCGGCGCGCCCATGCCCGGCCCCTTGGTGTAGCAGACGCAGGACAGCTGGGCGGGCGAGACGCGCGCCGCGCGCAGCGCCGACCGCGCGACCTGCACGAAGAACGAGCGGTGGTGCTTCGCCGTGTCCTTGGGCAGGAACCCCGTCCCCGGCGGCGAGACGAAGGTGTGCCGGACGTTGGCGAGGATGGCGGACTTACCCGTCGCCGGGTCGTGCGCTATGATGCCGATACCGAGCTTGTTGGCGCTGCCTTCGCAGCCTAGGGCTATGAGAGGCCCGCTGGGAACGCTAGCATCGGGCAGCGCTGCCATTGTTCCCCAGACGTCGGTGTCTCTGGGATGCAAAAGGGGGCAGAGAGGCAGGGGAGCCAAGAATCGATATCTCGAGCCGAGAATAGAAGTGACAGAGGTCCAGTAGCCACCCTTCAGAACCCCTTGATTCACCTCCTATATGATTGTTGCAAATAAAACGAACAAGTAGCGTCGGGGGCTTGCGTCGGCGTGCATATAAGACGGAGAAGAAAACGAAGCTCGCGAGGTTCGGTTGGATATTGTATGTAGGTCGTTAGGTAGAAGTAGGTACCTACCCATGGATGGAGGGGCTGTCGCACCGAGTGTGACGTTTTCATGGTGGGGGTGGGGCAAAGACACCTACGCTAGCTTCCCGGTCCCCTGGAATGCAACAAAAGTGTAGTATGCAATAAAAGGGACCTGTCTGACACATTATGTATATGTTCATAGGTACAACTAGCACCACATGTGTATAAACGGGCATTTACTACTATTCCTCCTTTGGCGCAGACACCTATCTATATATCAGGTTCGTTGCAGTACTCGTGTAGCTAGGAGATATCTTAACTGTACAATTCTGCAGTTCTATTTTCCCTAATGGGAGTTAAGAACGGTAGGTCGGTAGACAGCGAACCAAGACAACGCATGCAGTTATGCGCAGACTGAGGCTAGGTTACATGTAGCTGATTTGGATGCTCTATGATTGGTTACTTGTCTATAACAGAGTGAGGCTCATTCGGTAAGTGGTGGTCGTAAAGTAAGGTTTGTTCTCCACCCATGTATGATGTAGGTACCTACCTGTATGCTGTACAGTAAGTATAGTGTAGAGTGGGGTCCGGGCACGACCAATCATGGCGCGAGGGCCAAGAAGAATGTACAGAAAAGGCGGACGGTCTTCCTAGTCCGGGAGTCCCACAACTTGGGCGCCGCCCGACGGCTATTATTCCCTTGACCTTGACCTAGAGCGAGCGACCTTTACTACCAACCTGCTCACAACTTCGCCCAGGTTTTGAACAAGAAATCGAAATCTTCCTGCCCCCTCCCCCTCTCTCACCAACCTCTGTCTTGTGCCGTCTGTCCTGTCTTTTATCGGACATTCTCTTCTCCCCTGCTATTCGGGCGCAAGTCGAATCAGAACTCTGTTTCGTGTTCCTGCTCCTCCTGTAATATCTGCGCTGCTCTCCTCGCAATATCTGCCCCCCCGAAGCTCTCCGGTTGTGCGGTGGTGGTGCACGTTTCGCACATGACACCTTGTCTAACTTCAACGTACCCAGTTAGTCGCACGGCCATATTGCTTTCACAACATCTGCTGACCTTCTTTCGTTCTAGTTGCCGCCAGCTTCTCTCTCTCTCATTTCCCTCCGCCTCCGCTTTCCCTTGCCGCCTCCGTTCCCCCCTCGGGAAAATGCCATCCCTCGCCTACCGTCTCTCCCTTGAGATATAAAGCGAGGTCCACCGCTATCCGGACGCATCTTGCGCCATTCCTACCTAGTGAGCGTCGACGCGGGGCTTTTGCCTGGCGGTCCCGTTATCAGAAGAGCAGGGCCGGCCTATCCAGGAGCTTACGCGAGGAAGACATATTCGACATATACTCCGGTGAAGCTGCCTCTAGGTTCTACTGTACGAGCTAGGTAGACTGCCAGCTCTGCCAGCGTTTTCCTAGCCAGCTATAAGCTTCTCTAGAAGGCCTAAGCGAGCGTCACAATCACTACCAAATGAGAGGGGCGCACAAGCAGCCCCATCCGGCCGTTAATTTATTTTTCCAGCCGGAGGCTATTTTTTTCACCGCCCGCCCGCTGTATCCCTAGCTTGGTCTGCACCAATTTGCACCAACAAACCCAATTGTTATGCCATGGTTGCCGGCTTGCGCCTTTCCTTCAAAAAAATTCAAGGTCCAAGACAGCATAACAGCAACCTACAAGGTCATATCGAGACACAATACCTGCTCGGACCTCGAGCAGCATACGCCAGTCCTAAGCAGAATCGGGTCGCCTCGTTTCACTAGCCCCGCGAGCAAGGACAACATTGGCATGGGAATTGTTCTTTTTTTATATTTTTTACCAGCCCGAAGGCATCTGCCAGTTCATCGCGGCGACCCCCCTTCCTCTTTCGACTCCACGTGCGTAGCGTCGAGGCTATATATATTTACAGCGGATATGTCTCGACCAAGCCCCTACTGCCGATCTACGCCATGCGGACCCATTACTGGAAGCGTTTGTGTATATACAATAGTCGCCTCCCCCGTTCACCTTGCTCAACCGACAAAAATTGGGTATCAAAAAGAAATTCGATCCGACAAGGGAGAAGACCGTAAGTCATCCCCCCTGCTATTGACTATTTTAACACAAAATAACACCTCACTCACACTTGACTCGTATCCAGATATCCATAAGTGTAGCTCGAGGTGAAACGGCAGCTACAGTCTATGGAGGTTGCACGGGGGAAGGCTGCTGGGTCATTGCAGATTGACCTGGGGGCGCTTGTGTGCTTGGACCCTGTGTCTGAGCCGCGAGCGCCTGCGCTTTTGCCTGAGCCTGAGCCTGAGCTGCCTGCATCGACGCCTGCGCTTGCGGTAAAACTGGCCGATTCGTGACGTGGAGTTGCGATATGTCTAACCCTGGCCTCCTAACAAGGAGAGTAGGGAGTGGAATAGTTGAACGAAACTTCATCTGTCGCAGACTATTGGTGTCGATTTTGTACACAGGTGGTTCGTCATCATCGTCATCATCATCATACTTCCAACGGTCGCTGTGAGCCAAAGGGGACTCTCGACTAGGACTATTCAACCCAGATCGCGACTTTCCGGGACGACGATCGATGAATAAACGACCGAGCCGACCAACCCTACGACGGAACGAAGGCATATCTTCCTGATCCGAGTCATCTAATGAGGCAGCTTTAAAAGTGAAAGGTGCGATCGATTTCTCCGGCGCCGGCGTCTCGTCCATCTCCATCGAGTCTGATGCTGAGGCCGGGGGTGTCATCAAATATGTTGTTTTGGCAGGCCTGAAACGTTGCTCCTGTTCTTCTTTGACGGGAGGCAGAGGGTCAGCTGTCAGGTCAATATAACTCGAGTTCCACCGCCGATGCTCCTGGACCTTGAGTTCAATATTATTCAGGAACTCAAGTTGCCTCTCGGCCTGCTTATCCCGCAGCAGTGCGAGTTCGACAGCTTCTATGGATCGACCTCCATCCGGACGAACGGCAATACGAAGTTGATTGTGGGGAGCGGTACGAGGCGGTTGTTGAGCCTCTGCCTTAGGACGCTTTTGTGGCTTGGTATTGAACAAGTCGTCGTCGTCCGTCTTGATGTTAAGTTTGATCTTAGCCTCCTTGAGTTTTGCACGCTGCTCGTAAACTAGTTTGTCTGTCTTGAGCAACTCTCGCTTGAGGACCTCTCGCCGATGAGCGAAGACTACAAGCTGACGACCGTCTTCCAGTTCCTTACGAAGCTTCTTGAGCTTGTCGGCCACTTGCACATCCCGTGCTCTTGTCTTCCTAGTCTGCCTAACTTCGCGTCTCCGGAAGCAGACATAGGGATCCATATCATCATGTTCTTGATGCGTCTCGAACTTAAGCGAAGGATGAAGGGATTTATTACCAATAGCTTGTCGACGACTCCTCCAGTACTCATATATGATCTTGGCGTGACCCTGAGTGGGCTTTCCGCGAATATGCTGGTTTATCGCTGGAGACATCAACTCGTATGGGACAAAGGTATTGTCAACTTCTGCATACGGCGCACTTTCGGCAGCGGTGTCTTCGAACACCTCCATGATTCGCTCAAAATCATGCTCGGATAGGTGAGCGTGAACAGGTCTTTTTGAGTTATATTTTTTGAGAAATTCGTCATCTTCAGCTGTCATGTCGTAGAGACTCCCGTTCAGTGTCTCTTCGACTGTATCTGAAGATTTGATATAATTGCGAGGCTCTACGTATAAGGTGGGATATAATTCATCATAGTTGGCCTCAATGCTCTGCTGCGGCGGCGGTACCGGGATCTCATTGTCCACACTGGCACCGACGCCCTTGAGGGCCGCCTGGAGATGGTATTCCTAGCGTCGCAGACCAGCGTTAGCAGGCGTAGTAAGTCCGGTGAGTCTGGAAATACGTGCATATATATAACAGGGGTACAATTAGGGGACATGGAGACGGATGAGTAATCACGTGACGTTTCACGTGACGTTTCACGTGACTTGGGCTGCAAGTGGTAAAAGAAGAGGAATATGCTTACATTTTCTTCGCCCTGTTCGACGCCAGTAGCTATTTGTGATTCGGTTGTGAGGGACTCGTATTCGTTGGCGTCGATTTGGTGCTCTCGGAGGACGGCGAGGGTTGTTTTGATGTTGAGCTTCTTGTATCGCACTTTCCTGGTGGTCATGGTGGGCGGAGGCTGTGAGGGGCGGATGCGAAAAGAGGCGGACTTGGGGGGAAAAATCCCGAAAAAAATCGGGTAATGGATAATTCAAGTCATGCGACAATGAAATATGCGGTTTTCAGATTGATTAAGCGATGTTGAAGCTGTTTTTTTGATGGCTAAAGTCTCGATGGCAGACGGGGTGACGTTGAATTTGGTTTGGGGCGCAAATTTTCACGGGCTTTGCTTGGGGCCCTCTGTTGTTGGGTGGTGCGAGCGTCTCTGGGGTGAGTGGTCGTAGTGGTTGTTGTAGTGGGCGAGTGGCAGCAGCAGCGGGCAGGCCCAGGCAAAAAAGCAAACAAACACGGCCAAGTTGGAACCTTCCCCTCCAGCCAGGCCGCCCAGCAAAGGAATGAATGACTTGACTGCCTAAGGGACGTAAACAGCGCATACGCACTGTGCCTATCTACTGTACCAGTTACCTGCTAAAGAAAGGGGGGAACACGTGACGTGTGGTCTTTGAGTGGTTCCACCAAGGCACGGGGGGCCTCAAAGGAGCCAATCAAAGATGGATCATAGAGAGACTATGACACCTTTTCGCTGCGGCTTGGCACTTGTTATCGCTGACTAGCTAGAAACGGGGATGGGGCATCCTAGGCGCAGTGTAGCGGTCATTAGTTCGGATTCTGTGTTCACTACTTTGTACATCACGAAGTACGAAGTATTGACCCAGGAATTACTTCAACGTACCTACCTAGACTTAGGTACCTAAGGTATAAATCATTGGAAGCTTAAGTACATGGCTAATGCCAGATAGGTATTTCTACGTTGTTGATAAAGAGAGATATTTCATTCCCTCAACCAGTTAAGGATACTATTTGCGTGGACACTACTGGGATTATAAGACTTGAATTGATTCAAGGCTGCAGAGCTCACTTATTCATGTGCATAGCCCAACTATACTACGATCAAGTACTACCTAGTGTACCGGAATACGGCTACCTAGCTCTGGAGAAGGTACACTACCATGCAGAACGCCAAGATAAGAATAGTGAAAATGCACTATTGAGAATCTAGCGCACCCATGATTCATCACTGCTTTCCATTCTCCCTCTCGACTATCTCCGATGTACATGAGTTGATGTAGGTATTTTACCTACACAGTTACCTGCGAAGGGAACCTACATAAGCTACCTACTAAAGCGACTTGCGAAAGTAGTTGAACCTGCTAGAAAAGAAAGCAGTTCTCTAGGTACCCAACTTGTTCGATCTATTAAGGCCTAGGTATACCTATCCTTCCTTCTAACTGTAGTAGGTCTATCTATTCACTCTATGTATTATCCCTTCCGACATAAAATAGTATATTCCGTTGGTGCTATTAAACGAGATCATTTGCCGGAGTATTTCCCGACGGAGTAAATAAGTAGGCAAGCTATAGCCAGAGGAGGATGAGTCAGTGCTCAACGGGCAGATGAGAAGCGCCTGTACAATGCAGAGTATTGGACAGCAAAAGTGGCGGCGCATCAGTGCTGGTGTTTCTGGAGTGAAATACAACGTCATGGTGTGGTGACGGCCAGTAATCGTTGTAATAAGGTACGTGTTTTTTGAGGGGGGTTTTCAGGTAGGAGTCTTGTATTGCCAGTGTGTAGTAAAACCACGAAAATAAACGTGAGATGGAAATGCCCAAACCTTCCTAAGTTCACCGTCATTGTTGATGTTTTGTCCCGGTGCAGATGAGGATTGCATACTACGGCAGACGTCTAGTTTGTCTTGCATGATATCGTATATGAAATACTTGTCACTGATATAGAGAGGCAACATGGCGCGGCGGTGTTTGAGAAGGGGGCCTGACTCACTGGCTCGTGATCTCATAGTTTCTTCATATATAGGACTGAAAACGGGCAGGCCTTAAGGGCGGGGAGGTTGGTGGTAGCTAGATGTAGTATTATGCATACCTAGGTCTGCGTGCAGGCTCGTAAAGTGATAGTTTTTCTGTTTTACCGCGAAGGCCATTCGATGGCCCTCGGTTCTCAGTGGTACGGTCCTCTCTCGGGCTATACAGATCTTGGATCCAACTTGGTGACCCTCGTTGTATGCCTAGCAAGTGTAGGAGTCTGCTCTGGAGAGCGAAGATAGCACGGGTCATCGAGTTCTTTGGTCACGCAGACAGGCCATGCAGATCAATGAAAGTCCTATATCGAGTTCTTCGTCATATCTCTGATGCGGTTCCCCATTGTCCATTTCCTAGAATTGGTCTGGGACACAAAGTGTTAGTATCCAATATCTAGGTGTCCGGCTATCACGTTTACTGGGCCGAGTGGGCGATATGAAGGAAGATATCGACATATGGAGTGACAAGTGTGGAAACTTACTTAGAGTCATGCTCATGCTCACATCCGTGTTCTCGACCATCTTCGTGAACTCCTCGAAGCTGATCCTACCGTCCTTGTCGAGATCGGCTTCCATGATAGTCTTGTCCACAATTTGTTGCAGTTGTTGGTCCTTTAAATTGCTACCGACCATCATCTTTAGGACGATAAATAATTCCCCGTTGCTGATATAACCGTCGCGGTCGATGTCGTAAACTTTGAAGGCAAACTGCAACTTTTGCTCCTTATTCCCCTTGCTACTAAAGGCGCTGAGGCCCGAGACAAACTCCTGGAAGTCTACGTCGCCCCCGCCATCTTCATCAAAGATGGCTATTAGCCTAGATAGATACGCTTCGATTAGCCTATGTTTCTCGCGATCCTTGCTCCCGCATCTGGGGATGCTTGGTTGGTAGAATCGGTATCATGGGCAGAACAGCCGAGGGGCTTTGTACCTTGTCGCAAGGGGATTTGACGATATTTGTGGTAGGCTCAGGAACTCGTCGCGCTCGATGGTGCCGTTTTGATCCTAGACAGGGAGGGGCGGGCTGTTAGTACCGACATTTTCAAGTAAGTGACGAGTTTCGGCGAGCATGGTCGGGTTCATCTCGTACTTTGTCAAGTTTCATAAACCTCTTCCTCAGTCGTTCTACTTCTTCGCGATCGACTGTTCATGTCCCCCGTTAACACGCTGCAGGAACGAGCACCGCAGGGCTCGTGCTCACAATTGGTTCCCTGGACAATGTTGTCCAGGATCATGCTGGTGCTGTTGCCCATGTTGGGTCGAGAGGCCCTTGAGAGGGCACACGATCAGGTAAGGAGTTATTGTATATAAGCGTGAAGGGGATTCTTCCTGGAGATTGTAAGGATGAGAGAATGAAACGTCGGTGATCAAGGTTCGTCGGGAGTTGTTCGTTCTTGGGCTTGAGGTTGGGATTAGCTAGGTAATAGAGTTGTAGGATAAGGCTGAGTCCGTCGTTCTGGATCGTGGGGCCGATATTGGTTATATTGGTAGCACCTGCTGGAGAACAGGCAAGATCATGTACCATGTCGAGATTTGTACTAGGTACTGGGTACTTAGGTACCTACATATGTAGGTAGCGCCACAACCTCACATCAAGGTTTCTCATGAGTTTGAGCCACAATTCCTATTGGTACATACTTAGGTAGGCTAGGCTAGGAAACTACCTAAGTCCTTCCTTTGTATCTTGGTTATTCATCTTGGTATCTTGTTAAATGCTGAAGTCCGATCCGTCCAACTGCGCAGCATCAGTTAGCTGAAGGTCAGCAATAGAAGTCAGGTGTTCGCAGGTGGCGATGGCTACGCATATGTGTCGAAAGGTAATTCAAAGGATATTTCGCCTTTGGGGTCTTTCGGCGAGGGAGGATTGGCCGAGTGTTATTAGGTGTGGTAAAGCGCTTTTCAACGTTTAAACCTATAAACGTTCGTATATTCAAACGTCACCTTAGTTTGAACTATAAATATCCAGTTAGGGGATGTAAATCGTTGATCGATAGTTTACTAAACCCGCTTTGTTTTGATCAACACCACCACTCCAAACACCACTGCTTAGTCTGCCGACGCGATCGGTCCAGGCGGGTATATAACTCTTGCTTCGCTATATTCAGCGCCGCTCTACAGGATCATCATCCTGTAGACCTGTACATCATGTTACTCGCACTACGTATACTCACGTCTGCCTGCGACCAGCAAACCCTTCTACTACGATACAATGGCCTTCGTCAACCGAGATCGACGCCAGGACAACAGCAGTGACGATTACAAGAGCCATACTCTTTTTGCCAAAAGATTCACCTCTATCAACATTTTTCAATCCACTCTACAGAATTCGGCATTTGTTGCATTAGACACAGAATCTTTTGGTCAGGACGACCGCGTGCTCTGCCAAGTAGGCATTGCCTACACAGGTTCCTTGGTCCCGGTCTTAGCTGACCCGGTTTATGGCAAAAAATCACTACGGAAGTTTGCCCAACGGAACAATATTTCTTCAACTACTATCAATGTTACATCAAGCAAACAAAAAACACAAATATCAAAGCGAATAAAATCACGTTTCAGAAACGAATACAATGCTGATCTTAATTGTTTCAACGCGCTTATCGACAAACTACTGCTTGAATACAATGCTCGACGTATCGCCGACAACAAAGATCTGCTTATTCTAGTCGTTTTCGAATACCGAGCAGAATTGTCGTATATGGCCCATTTCTTCCCTTCTGCCCTGCGCTACTTTTCTGCATGGCTAGATGTTATAGACTTGGTCTCGTGAAGTTGCCCCAGGTGGAAATGTACCAAGCCTCAAGAAAACCCCAAACCCTTTAGGATACAGTCTTCGGGACGCCACCCAAGATCGCAAGTCGGAGGGCGCGGCTCACAATGCCGGAAACGACGTCGTGATAACACTTGCTGTTCTAGAAGGCCTTCAATGGCCTGTTAATCAAGCCAAACATCGATCTCTACAGTCGTACTGGCGCATTATCTCAAGCCATCGGGGGCCGCCAAATCTTCTCAGGATGCCTTTTACAGCCAACATTCAAAACCTTGAGCAAACTCTACTCCCGAAATCTCTTGACTCAGCACTCTGCTTATCACGAATGTTTTTCGACGAGTACCATCCAAAAACAATATCCGTGTCTGGTCGAAACCCCAATAGCGCCTGGGTTACTTTAAATTCTCTACTGCAGCTAAATTGTTTCGTCTACAAACTTCACGGGACTACAGTTTACGGGAAGCAATTAGTTGTCACAAGTTTATACGACCTGGCCCTGGCCCTGGCCGAGACGGAGTCTGTAAAGAACCAAGCGATCAAGTAGCAAAGAGAGGCGCTAAGGAATACAGTTATTGCTATAGAAGAGCCCGACCTCGAGACGCTGTTTTCTCGAATAATGTCAGAAGATAAAGTCCCACCCACCCTATAGGGTGAGCTTAGCTACACCATTGGACCAGTTTCTTTATGCCAATTACTTCGGACTTGTAGCTCCGAAGGTGCTTGGTGCGATATATATGCCTTATGTTGTTACCCACCGATGCGGCAGCGGTCGCGCTGTATATTCTTCCATGAATTCATTCATTCATTCATTCATTCATCCTGGATATGTGTGCCGGCCATGTACTTCCTCGAACTTCGTCCTCTGAGAGCTACACCCTCTGTAAAACAAATTTCCTGCGCATTCTCAGCCTGGCTGACTTCGACAAATATTGCAGCCTATGCTTGACGGTTACGCCTCCTTTACGACATATTCTATGCCCGAGACAATATGCCTGCAGTACGTGGTTGATGGGTCAATGCCAAATTTCCTGTTTCTAGTGGCTCTTGATAGTGAGTTGCATATCATCAGCCCGAGTTAGAAGGCCAGAGTCTTATCATAACAAAAAGTGCTATAACGTAATAGAGCGGAACTGACCGGACCAATTAGACGCCTTCTCGCCGCCAAGACATCCGCCTCGACCTTCCGTCCCCTCGGCTCGCTTTCCCCTTTCCAAACTGTCTACATACCGCGGCGTGAACCAATCATCGCCGTTGACGCGCCGTCTCCACTCCGACGATGATTGTGTAAGTTGGAAGTCGGTTTACATTTCTCGGCTTGACAATCCACAATGCTGGCGGCGGTGGACGTCCAGCGGGCACTCTTACAAATCCTAACCCGATGAGGAGTTACAAATCAGCTAGCTAGATAGGTGTCCTACGCGCGACGGCGTGTCGACGATTGCGTGAGGATGGCCGCGGAAGCGACTCGTATATATATAAGGTAGACGACATGCGCTCTGCACAGGAGACCTCCTTCGACATATCTCATAACTCACAGCCACAGCACGACTTGAAAGAGAGAGAGAGAGAGCTATCCTCTTGAATAATTAGGCCTAAACTCATCTTTAAACCTCCTTTGACGAGACTAGACAGTAGTTATATCACGGATACCGTGATATACTAGAACATCTCTCCCCACTCACCTCCCACAAACCCCACTATCACCACCGCTAAGATGGCTTCCAAATCCGTTGCCCTCATCACCATGAGTCTGCGCCCGGCTCGCGTCGGAGTGAACGTCGCGGCCTTCGTCAAGCCGATCCTAGAGAAGGCCTTGGCATCATCCGATATTAAGGTAGCTCCCGTCGACGTGCGGGACTTCAAGCTGCCCATATTCGACGAGAACGTCGCGCCTGCAAGTAAGTGTCCTCTCCCCTCTTCGGCCCCGTCCCCGGCCCCGTCCTCTCTGGTATATATCCTTCTTTTTTATGTTAACAAAAACCCACAGTGGTGCCCGACCGCGCCCAGTTCGCTCACGAGCACTCCAAGGCCTGGAGCGCCGAGATCAAGAAGCACGACGGCTACGTGATCGTCATCCCCGAATATAACTACGGCGGTACGTTTTTATTCTCCTTTCCTCTTCTCATATATATATATATATCTATAATGAAAGGGAATCCCTCCATAATTTCAGTAAAGCTGACCCAAAGCTCTTCTACCAGTGGCCGGCGGCACCAAGAACGCCATCGACTACCTCAAGAACGAGTGGGTCGGCAAGCCCCTGGTCATCGTTAGCTACGGCGTCAACGGCGGTTCCGTAGCCAGCCAGCAGGCCAAGGACATCCTGGGCGCCATGGGCCTCAAGATCGTCGAGACGCGCCCGCAGCTGGCCTTCGTCAACTTCTACTCCGTGTTCCCCGCCATGCTGGCCGAGGGCACGCTCCCCGACGACACCCTCGCCGCGTGGCAGGAGAAGTCGGACGAGATCGTCAAGGCCGCCGGGGAGCTTAAGGACCTGCTTCTGCAGCCCAATGAGCCGGCGAATGTCGCCCACGAGTAGAGACGCGTCGGGTGGGAAAGCCTCGGTTGATTAGAAACTATAGATATAAGGATTAGCGAAATTTACGAGAAGGAGGCTCTGACGTTATGACCGTTATCATCTTCATCGGTGTTGTTTCTCTACTTACTGATACGGATGTGAATGTGCTTATGTGAACGTCCCGGGGTAGTGATTTGAAAAAGGTATTATTGCTACCGAGTATTGGCGTACAAAATAAGAAACAAGCAATAATACCAACTCATGATCATAACGGCCCTGTTTTTCGCAGTTCACGTTTCACTATCGGGAGATTAGCCTAAACCCTTTTTGGGAAGCCCCCCACTTTAGCCACAAGTTGCTCTGATTACTACCTAATTTGTATGGGAAGTGGAGCACTTACCGGCGCACCCTGGTAATTTTGAAATATCTCTTTAAAATAACGGTCCATGTATAAAAAATCGAGCAGACTACGAGAACAGCCCTGCCAAAGGTGCCAGTGCAGTAGTTTTGACAGGAATTGTTGTTTTTAAGTGCCTGTAAGCCAAATAATTGATCAAATAACTGGTATTTAAGCCTGCAGGCCAATTAAAGTGCGATAGCACCAAAATACCCTAGGTACGTACCAATAAGGACCCACATATACTAATTCTAGCCAATCATATTGCTGACTTCTGAATTGGCTAACTTGGCGATTTTTGAAGTTGGTACTAGGCCAGTTATCCTCGTTAGAGGTCTGGACTGTCCTTTTGCAAAAAAACCAGAGTGGGCCGGTAAGTGCTCCACTTCCCATACAAATTAGGTAGTAATCGGAGCAACTTGTGGCTAACAGAGGGCGACTTCCAAAACGGGTTTAGGCTGATCTCCCGATAGTGAAACGTGAACTGCGAAAAACAGCGTCGTGATCATAACGTCATAACTTCATGTTCGTTAGGTACCTGAGCATAGCCAAGCCCTGTCCGAGGACGAGCCTATACCTCTACGACGACCTCCGTGTACAGGTATACGTAGAAGGAATGTTGCGACGCAGGTAACTTTGTAAAGAACGAAGAAACATTACGCTATGGCTATACCTGCCTGGGCTCGGGGGGGTGTGGGGTGGGCCAGCACGCACCCAGCACCGCGCCTACTGATGTCAGTCCAGGCTGGCATGTGCAAAAAAGCTACCTGTGTGGCACAAAAGTTACCTAGCACTTTTATGGTTAGTCTGAAACCTAAAAATAGTGAGGTCCTGGAGGTGAAGACCCACATCGGAACCGATTATGGTATCGATAAGATTAGGTAGTGTACCCTGGAATCGTCGTCACGGTTCACCTCGTTCACACCCCCCACCCCCTACTTTCTGATAACACTTAGCATCTACATGACAAGATATTTACCTGCTCTGACCACTCCTCTCTCCGACCATGGAGCCCGACACAAAGACCGCCACAGCCCTCGTCCGCAAGAGGGACAACCTCGAGCTCATGCCGCCGCCGCCACCCCCGAAGCGAATCAAGCGGCCGAGGAAGGTCATCAGCGAAGACAGCTACACGGACGCACTCTCCCAGATCATAGCGCGGGACTTCTTCCCGGGCCTTCTCGAGAGCGAGACGCAGCAAGAGTACCTGGACGCCCTCGACTCGAAGGATCCGGAGTGGATCTCGAGCGCGAGCCGGCGTCTCCAGCACGTCATGACGCCGGGCCGCCGGAAGAGGGCGAGGAGGGGCACGTCGCTGGCGCCCGGCTCGCAGACGCCCCGCGGCTTCGTAGGCGACACTCCCGTCTCCGTCTCCGCGGAGTCGAGCGCCTCCGTCCGCCGCAAAGATCACAACGACGACCACGACGATGACCAGGACGAGGACGAGAACGAGCCCGAAATCGACACCAACATGAGCCTCAGCGCCTTCCAGTCGAAATACACGAGCGAGGACAACGAGAGCTTCTACAAGCTGCTGGACAAGCAGAACTCGAGGCGCGCCGACAAGTACGCCTGGCTGTGGGCGGGCAACAAGCTGCCGTCCAAGATGCAGCTGGCGCAGAGCCGGGTCGAGACGAAGCTGCTCGAGGCGGGGCACGGCCTGACGGACGACGGCTTCGCGAGGGACAGGCTCGCCGTCAAGGACAGGGACGACCGGCCGGCGCGGCCCGACACCTGGAAGTCGGTCCCCAACAACGCGCTCATGTTCGTGCCCGACGCCGTCGCGGACGGCACGGAGACGCAGATCGAGGCCGCCGAGGCCGCGTCGCGCGCCCCGCCCAAGGCGGTCAACTACCAGAACACCCGCCTCCCCGGCCCGCAGATCAGCGACGAGCAGTCGGTGCCGCCCTCGCCCTCTCTCTCCGCCGTCCGGGACGCCATCGCGGGCCGCCGGCGTCCCGGCAGCGAGGCCACCTCGACGGCCGCCGGGGGCGGCGAGACGCCGCGGGTGAACGGGTACGCCTTCGTCGACGACGAGCCCGAGCCCGAGTACGAGGCCCCGTCGTCGTCGTCGCAGGGAACCGGCGTCAGGATCGACCTCGGCCCCGGCGACGCGACGCCCAACCCCTTCGTCATCCAGGCCCAGAGCCGCCGCGAGGCCCTGCACCACTCCATGGTCGACCGCATATCCGAGTCGAGGCGCGCGTCCTCGCGCCTCGGCGCCACCGGCAAGGTCGACGCCGCCACGCCCGTGCCCAGGTTCCCCAGCAGCCCGCGCGTCACCGCCGGCGGCCTCACGCCCGCCGCCCAGCGCCTCTGGAGCAAGATCGGGAGTTCGGCGGGCGTCACCCCGCGTACGCCCTTCGGGCATAGCACGCCGATGCGCGCCGGCAGAGGCTCAAAGTTAAAGCACGTGTCGAAGTAGCGTGACGTGGCGTGGCGTGGCGTCTTCGTAGTTTTGTCTGTTAATCAATCAATCAATCAATCAGGTGACCGACGTCTGAGAAGAAAGAAAGAGAAAAAGCGCGCCGTCGGCCGTCGCATTTCGTGACGGGCGATCAAATGGGTTACGCTACGTTACGAATTATATGAACAGTGGAATTAATAATAATATGATACCCCCCCTAATAGAGAGTTGGCTTTTGACAGCCGGAATACAATATCGCATCATCCCGATTTAATCATAATATCGCGACGCCCTTCTAGGCAGAGGATCGGTCTCAAAGATTCTTTTATAACATTAGTGTGTATTATGAATGAACATGGCATTCTCTACACGTGTTACGTGTGGTGACTAGCAAGCAGGGAGATGGCTTCCATTCAAGGAGACCCCCTGGAGGCGATTGCATGCTCCCAAGCTACTCCGTTTTGATTCCGTCCATGCCATACTGGCGGCGCCGAAAAGTTTTGGAGAACCAGTCGTTGTGCTCGTTCTATCGATATCCGTGGGCGATAGCTGCCTCCCCATCATCTCGTCATCACTTCCTAGATTTTTTATCCCGCAACGTCACAAACGCGCTCATCTAAGACACATACATAGCTAGAGCTCGCTTGCCCTCGTCTGTCAGGCGATCCATATATCCGGCAATAGCGCCATTGTGCCGGGTATTGGCGTCCATGAGGTACTGGCGCACCCACTGTCGTATATCCTGGACCTCAGAGAACTCGTCACGTGTCGCCTTTTTACACGTGTTGAGTGGTGTGAAGCCGAGACCGAAACCGATGTCGTCGACGTCAGCCTCGTTGATGATCTCATCGCCAGCGCCCAAAGTCACTTGAGGCGGGTTCAGAAGCATATTGAGCATGGCCTCGCAAGTAAATCGCCAGCCCTTGACGTAACGCTGTGCGAAGGCGCTGCTGTCTCCCATTGATTTCGCGAACGAGATGACGGCTGCCTTTCGGTCTACCGGGCGCACAAGTTGCCCCGACGTTGGCAAGATTATGGTCAAATAGATTTGAGTAAAAAGATTGGCCTGCACAAGATCAACTTGACTGATGAAGAAATCGGTGCCGAGACCAGCCTCTGGCTTGGCTGATATGAGGTGATAAAATCGCACAAACCGAAGTTTGAATGAGTCCGATGGGTTAGATTGAAGCTTAGTAAAGAGAAGTTCTAATACACTCTTGAAATATGGCTCAAGTGACGGTCTGTAATGCATCAGTAACGGCTATATAGAGCAAGATGGTCAAGGCACGACATACCGAGGTATTGACAGTACAACCGACTCCAGGAGATCGAACGCATCCGGCTCCGTTTTCTTGCCTCTCAAGAGGCCCTGAAATACGCCTAAAATAGGTTGGACTTGGTTTTCTGCTATGATGGACTGCGTAGCTCTGGGTATTGTGGCTATTAGTAATCTGGTGAGCCCAGGAGTGTTGCCCCTAGTTTCCCACGTAGCAGGTAACAACAATGGCGGAACGAGGGCCTGGTAATGATTAGGCAGTGCCCCTGATGGGTTGAGCTCTAATAATTTGGCGAAGATCTGGAATGCGTAGGGCATGAACTCTGGTGAAAGTTAGCGAGACGTCGTACGGAAGGGTTGTACTGCTTCTCACCGTTCACTTCTTCGCTGATGATCAAATTCAAAGGCTCCCAGAGGCGCTCTTCCAACTTTGAAGTTCCATTGGGCGAGCGGCAGCTGCTGTGAATTAGCTAAACTCTCGTGAGATGGTAATTGTTAAATCATTACCTGACAACGGCGCCCAGTGCTTCAAAATGGTAATAATAAAATCGTGGGTTGCTCGGGTTTGCCTTGATAACATTGGTGATTGATACTAGATGATCCAGGACCATATCATCGAAGTTGAGGATGCCAGTGTTCATGACGATGAGGACACGCATAATACATCGCATAAGAAATTCGTTCTCCTGCATCTTTGCGGGCGAACTCTCTTTCTCAACAAGCTTGAAAAGATGCTCTAGTAGGTCTTTTGCGAATGGTTCGATGTCGGCCCTACCAAATATGCGAGCGCCGGAGTCGTCGGCGAGGTACAACAGCCGCTCAACGGCAATAGCTGCGTACGTGTATACCACATAATTAGAGGAGCCTAGGTTTTGGATGAGAGGTTGGAAAGCAGCTTGCCATTGCTCCTTGGTTAATTGGCTTCGGAATGTGTATAGATACTTGATGGCGTCCACTTTTGCGATGGGCTCAACACCAGCATCATTGATCAAATCGTTCGCAACGTGCTGCTGGAAGAAATCGACGACGTTGAGCAACTCATTGACCGTCTTCACACCATGGGATGCCGTGACAGCACCCTTGGCCGCGATGGACAGGAAAAGCGAGATTGCAGTGTCCTTGTCCTTCCAATTAGACTTGCCTTGCTCGAGATAGTGGTTGATATATCTACCAGTCACGGACGTGACTAACTGTTCAAACCTTCCCTGAAGTCGACGTAGGAAGTCCGTGGCAGCTCGTCTTCGGGAGTCCGTGTCCGAGCCTTCGAGGTCACGGCGAATGAACTCAATAGGCTCGTCCTCGAATAATTCGATATCGGAGTCTCGAAGCGCCACATTGGGAAGCACTACTTTCTCTACAACTTGACTGAGTACGTTCTCGTCGTTGAACACGGCGGAGTGCTGCGCAATTCCGGCAATGCCCGTTAAAAAGTGGAGGGCCTTGCTAACTAAGTTATCGTACTTGGTCTCGGGGCCCGTTGTAGAAAGTAAATTCCAGGCCTTCGAGATGAAAACCTGGGTATACGGACCGAAGTCATCGTCATACTTGTTAACATAAAGTTCCAACGCTTCGCATATATCAGCCTTGACGATTTCGATGATGCCGGCTTCTGAGTCGTCGTCAGTTGCTAGTAACGGATTTTCGTAGACAAGATACTTGTGAAGGAGTGTCGAGATGTGCTCTAGGTTGGATTCGAACTGAGGCGGCATATCCTGGGAAGATAAATCGTAGAAGACTTTGATCAAGAGGCTCATGGTATCGAAGTAGCCCTTGAGAGCGTCCTTGTTGTTCCGGTTCGCGTCGATATGTTGGTCGGTTACCTGCGTCGTGTCAGTCGAGGCGCCCACCTGTAGATGAGGAAGCCAAAATCCACTTACACTGAGCAGGTTGAGGAAGGGCGCGGCAAAGGTGCCAAGCACATGGTTAATCTCGGCGTACAGGGCGTCAGACCTATATAATGGCCTCCATCTTACGAATATGGAATGCGCAACCTCCAACACTCCGTTGTTGACCTTGTAGTTATCGGCGGTAAAACGAGAGACGAGATCCTACGGGAGCGGATGTGTTAGACAGAGGGGCGGAGAGGGTAGAGGATAACTGCGAATGAGAAGCAAGCAGGGTAAGGTACCTGCACCAGGGTATCCCATCGGTCCCAGAAATCCGAGTCGGCGATTATGCTGATGGCCTCTCCTAGCTGCGTCTGAATGGTGGCGGGGCATGCGATCATGAGCCCGATAAGCTCCTGTTTTATCGTGTTGACCTCGTCAAGAGGCAGCTTGTAGTTGCGGTCCTCGTCCTGCGCGGCGCCATGGTCATGTCAGCAGCGAACTTGCGAGGCGAGGCGAGACGAGCCGTGGCCGACATACCACATAATTGTGCCGGATAAAGTTCTTGAAGCACAGGGCACTGGAGAGGCGGATCTTTGGTTCGAAGGATTCGGTAGCAACAATTTTGAGCAGCGACAGAGAGAACTGGGGCTTCTTCTCTTCTAACTTGAGCAGGGATTCCGCTGTAAGTCGTCATCGACCGAGTCAGTAACGATATCAACGACACTGTAAGCGAGGAGACGTGGCACGAAGAGACGGAGGTAGGTAGGGAGGGACAAGGCGCGAGGGGGAGGATGGTTAGAAAGTAGGATGGGCAGGATGGCTCTGGTGATTGTTGTTAGTTGGTTGGCTGGGTGGCGTACCTTTTCTATGCTTCACGGGGTCTAGTGTCGCTTCTAGCAGCTGGGCAATCTGGCCTATATCGGAAGCCATATCGACTACCTCTTGCTGGGGCAAGGAGAGCAGCAGCGAGTTGTGGAGGGCGGAGAGGAGGGACGGCGTGGGAGGCGATGTTCTTGTTTGCAGAAGGATGTTGAGGGTATCAACTTTTTATTGACATGACGGAAGACTCTGGGCAACACCAGCTCTGTGAGTTAGTACCTTAAGGTACCTCTATAAGGCTATTATACCTAAGTGGACCAAGTACGATAAGATTAAGATACCTAACCCCGCTGCTATTACTGAAACAGGACCCGAGGGGCTCACGGCGACAGGGCTGGTATACATTTCTACTAAGCGTAGGTACCTACTTACATACATATGTGTATACTATATGTCTAAATACTACATTATATTAGGCCTATAACCTTACAGATACAGCTATTTTGTATGTAGTTTGTTTCTTGCATCTATATATATATACTACCTAAGAGGTGGAGAATATGTTCAATGTTGTTGGAAGATTGATCATGCCCTCCCCACTGCCTACATGTACCTAGCCTATATGTACCTACTTCATGTTACTTATGGACATGCCCTATCTCAGAGATACCTACATGTAAGCGTCTCCAAACAGCGCTGAGTAAATACCTAGGTATGCCCATGGTAGGGGACAGTTCAGAGCGGCTCGCTCACCTTGTCTCACACAAAGTTAAATCAATGATATATATACATTCAAAGATATTTCGCTTTTTCTAATGTTATATACATACTGTGAGAGAAAGGCTATTCTTCAAACGTTGATGAGGGTGTCACCTTCTGCGGTACCTTAGGTACGTGGCTAATCAAATCACAACCTCAGGTACTTGCTGTCACAACATGTAGGTACATTAAGTAAAGTACCATGTAGGTCCATATGTACATGTACCCCACGCTAAGAACTGCCTAAGGTACTAACCTTATCGAAAGCCCCTCCATTATGTATGCTGCTGCTGCTGCATGAACCCTAAAAGGGTAAACTGGGTGGAGATTCCGGCTCCGTCTGGTTGGTCTTCCATGGCTTCAACTTTGAACCATTCCTCCTCGCATCGTCCCAACTAAGGTACATACATGTAGTCCGAGCCTGTCACGAGTCTATCCTGCCCATCCCGAAATCCTAATGTCGTACTACTGCGCCGGCTTCCACCCTCCGCTTCGTCCAGCATCCGACGTCCAACATCCGATAACGTCCAGCGTCCAGCTCCCGCCAGCTCCCGACCGGCCGACTCCCTCAGGCGAATCTCGAACCGGACGCCCGCACCGTACATCCCCCGCCTCTCCCTTCGCTTGCTGACCAATATCTCGTCGTCTCCCGATGCCATCTCCCTCCCGAAGTGAACCTGGGCACATACACGACTATATACGGCCGTCTCAGAGACGCCCGAGCTATCGAGATACGAGTGAGACGGCCGAAGGAGAGAAACGCGACTCCGCTAGAGGTCGAGCATCGTGAATACCGAGGTCCCCGCATATACCGGCCTTAGACGATTTGGACCGCTAGAGAGAGCATCTCGTTATCCACGACAACTTGCGCCCGCAAATGTTCGATTAGTGTCTAGGCCGTGATCCCGAATTTGCTTTACATGCGATTTCCCCTTTGCCTACAGGTCAGTGAATCTTGGGTGCCCTCGCCGTCTCCGCTTCTCCTTCTCTCGCCCGCCTTGGTGTTTTTGATACTGGGCTTCGGGTTCGGTGGTTAGGCGTTGTGTGGCAGCTAGCTGAGCTTGAACCTTGCCACATGGCTGACGTGTCGCATCGAATAGCATCTCCCGGCCAACCTGTCGCTGAAACTGTCGCCGAACAGCTCTCTGACCAAGAACGAGACATGTCCCCATCTCCCGGGGATGGGGCTCCGCCATCTCAGGATTCAAAGGTCGTGGGCGGTTTTGCCAGCGTCTTTAAGGGCCTTGCTGGTGCTGCGAAGCTGACCAAGTCTCCGCCCGCTCTTGCGCAGTCGTCCAGGTCTTCCACGATTCGTGCCCAAATAGCTGAACAGCCGAGCTCAGTGCCCCTCACCCACGCTTATGCCCTGCCACTTCCATATATCGCCTTGTTCGAACAGCTAAAAGATGGAGCGATTAATGACCGGGTGGCTGCGGCTAGCTCGCTACGTACGATGGTAGCCAATTACCCTCATAATCCAGTGCTAGGCATCTGGCATGCCGCAAAGGATCTTATCGAGCCGACAAACCCCAAGGCCACTCGCGTCGCTGGGTGGGAACTTCTTGCCGAGTGTGTCAAGCATCCCTCTTCGTCTGACCTGGAGCGGAAGGAGTACTTCCAAACAATTTCCGCCGCTGCAAGCCCAGACGATTTTCACTTACAACTCCTTGCGCTCGTTAAACTGACCGACAACGGTCGAAATATCTCCGGCTTTGATTACGACCTGTTCCCACTCGTATCGACATGGCTGCGTTCGAGTTTTGACATGGTACGTGCTGCTAGAACCATGGCAAAAAGGCAAGTTTCACGTTCGAGGAACAAATCCATCATCACCAAGGAGAGCAAGGATTTTACCGACCTTTTTGCCTTTGTGGCGAGCGCCATCAAGTTTAATTTCGTGCTTGCCAATGATGGCGCGGCAGAAGCTTTAGTGGACATACTGTTGGACATATGCATGTCAACTAACAATGCGGACGATCTGCGAGCATGCAGTCGCATTTTTGAAGCTATCATCACATATGGAGAACTTCCTGGAAACAAATTCAAGCAATGTATCGACATTCTATCCTCTATACACTGTCTGGTACTAGATGCTCAAAATAGTGCATGGAATACGATTCGCATTCTGTGCCAGTCTCACGATGGCCAAGCAACCGTGAGAGTACTTCTTGACACTCTGAGCAATGCCGGGGCAGAGGGAGACAAGAAGCACGACACACGACACATCCGAGGGGCTCTTTCGGTTCTTACTACACTCGTATCAAAGAGCTCCGAAAAGGGGTACCCAATGATTCCCTATGCTATTTTAGTTGACGGCTTATCCAAGGCTGCCGAGTCCACGTCATCTGGGAAAGTCTACGAAGACATTCTGGCATTAGTGAATGCGTTGTTTTGTAACAGTCAGGGTCATGTCAATGCAATGCTTGTCGATGAAGACTGGACCCTACTTTTTGAGATCGCCGGAGCCTGCTCTGCTGATGCTATTTCCTCTTTGGCCGAATCCCGCCAGACCCTTACATTGCCGTTGTCCCAGCAAGACAGTGAGCAGCCTGAGCCAAAGATAATCAAGGAGTTGCTGGAACTCGTTTCTCAAGTCGAAAGCATCGTCAAGCAACAACAAGGCCCTTTGATTCAGCGGCAAGATTGCATCATGTTCTTCAACAATATTCACCCAGTCATCCCTGACTCAGCAGCTACACTGGTTTTGGACTACTACAAAGAGTTCCGTTGTTGTTTTCCCTCGGATGAGCAATGGAAAACAAACCTAGACACAACCTTAAGTGCCTTCTTCCAGGACAGAAAACGGTCTACAGATGTGAGACTGCAGGCCTTGCATCTGATCACTGAAGTCTATGACATGTTAGATCTCATCAACGACGGAGTAGAGCCAGAGTTCGTACTCGACCTCGTGAAACGCTTGCTCATGGGGGTAGCTGATGAGACAGATATCGTGGTTCTACAAGAGATTGTATCATTCGCCTCATCCGTTGCGACTACCATAAGTTTTCCCATGTTCTGCCATATTACCGACACCTTATACGGCATCGTTGACGATAACGGATCGCATCCAATAATCCCCTCGTTCCCACAAAGCGCTGCGCCATTCTCAGTACCGAAAATACCAGCCACCGAGACGCCGGCCAATGTTGTTACTAAGGGCTTCGTACAGGTCTTCATGCGTGTCATGAATGTGGATGTGGCCAAAGCTATTCGTCTCTTCGACACCCTCGTTTCAATAGCAAGCCTAAACACTGAGACTGACGCTCGTCTCACTGCGATGAAGCTTCTCTTTCGCGTGAGGGCTGATTGGGCAAATCGAATATTTATCACTACGCATACAGAAACCAACAGCCTAGCTACGACATTATGTCGCACTGAAGCAACTATAGCGCAAAGATTAGCCGAAGATGCATCCCCACAGGCCAGATTACCAAGATCTGAGGCGGGAGGATTACCCCGGTCTACTCGAGGTGTATCCGTTTCTGCCCAATTGCCAGAACGGACTCTTTCATACCGGACAGCCAGTGGAACTAAGACGGGCAACACCACATATCAAGTACTATGGGTTGCGTCTGATCTAGACGCGCTACCAGAAGCCCCTCCTGCCACTGCTAGTCCAGTTCTCTATTCTAGAATTTCCACCACCTCCGTTGCGAGCACTTCAGAAGCGGAGGAAGCCATTCTGCCTATAGCTTCATGGCTTGAGGCAATTTTACACATGGTACAGCCTAGTTGTGACTGGGAAGTTTACAGCTTTATTCTTGTTCATCTCCCTTCGCAGTTAAGCAATCACGCCGTTTTCAACGGCGCTGTGCCTCAGTTACAAAAACTACGGAGGACCGTCTGTGAACAGATCAGACAAGGCATCTTGCCAGACCCCCCAAGTGCTTCTAGGTTACGTAAAGCCGATATAGCAATCTGCCTCCTTCAAACACTTACAATGATATTAAGCTACCATCGACACTTCCAAAAGCCAGAAGAAGATGAGATTGTCTCAACCTTTGTTGATGCGATAACAACATGGGAGCGTAGCGCCAAATGCTGCATACATGCGCTCACAATCTGTTGCCATGAACTTCCCTCCTCAATAAGCAAAGCACTAATCCCCATATTACGGCGTATGGCTCAGATCATCACACAGCCATATGTGGCAATGCATATTCTCGAGTTCCTGGCCTGCCTTAGTCGACTGCCGTCTTTATACGTGAACTTCCGCAAAGAAGAATACCAAATCGTCTTTGGAATTTGCGTTCGTTATCTCCAGTTTGTCAGGGGTAAGAAACAAAGCCAGAGACCGGGTTCCGTCGGTGATATTGCCCAACCCCGAAAACAGTCCCTTTTGCCCGATAATTACTCGCAACCAAACGCATCTGATGATCTCCCTCAATATGTCTATACATTAGCATATCATGTCATCATATTTTGGTTCCTGGCACTAAAACTCACAGACCGTGCGAGTCATGTTTCGTGGATTGCCAAACATCTCTTCACAGATGTTGATGGCTCAGAGGTTCTAGACGAACAAGCCCAGACGTCAATCGATTTCATGCAGCGAGTAGCATACGCTGACGTTGACGAGTCCGCTGCCGACCCCTTGTTCACGTCTAGTCGATTTGGCGAGATTCTCAAGAAGAGATGGCTGATTGGGAACAGCATCGTTACTGTCGAACAAGCCGTGACCTCAGGCTGGGCTCGGATCACGAAGAGACAACCTTCAGGCACTTCCTCCTTTACAATTTGTGAAACTTTCCGTCCACCCCCTCCGCACCAACAACCCCCGAATGACAACACTAGGGACAACACCAGCCCCGGCTCCACGAATTCTGTGCTGCCAAGTCATCTACTCGTGCGGCTGCTATCACCAATGCCTCAATACAATGATGCAAGCAGGCCGATCCCTCTTCCTAACAACGAAGCCGTCGACATGGCTATCAGGGTCTTCGATCGTAACTCCACTCTGGATGGCCACAAAGTTGGTGTCATCTATATCGGAGAAAACCAGGTGGACGAGGTTGAAATTCTTGCCAACATCTCTGGTAGTAGCGACTACGTAGAGTTCTTGAATGGTCTTGGGACACTGACAAAGTTGAAAGGTGCGACTTTCAACCTACAGGGTCTTGATAGGCAGTATGACACAGACGGCGAATATACATTCTGCTGGCGAGACCGAGTAACGGAGATTGTTTTCCATGTCACAACTCAGATGCCCACTGACTTGGAGCGCGATCCACTCTGCACTCAGAAGAAGCGACATATCGGTAACGACTTCGTCAACATTATCTTCAACGACTCTGGTTTTCCTTTCAATTTCGACACCTTTCCGTCAGAATTCAACTACGTCTATATCGTCATCACTCCTGAATCGCGTGCTTCATTCGTGGCTACTAGGCAGAGGACGCCGAAAGACCTAGAAGATTCTTTCTATAAGGTTCGGGTCATGAGCAAGCCAGGTTTTCCCGAGATATCACCCGCTTCAAATACAAAGATTGTTAGTCTCAAGGCACTACCGGACTTTATAAGGCTCGTTGCGCTCAATGCGTCCTTCTTCTCTCATGTTTGGGCCAACCGCGAAGGCGGAGAACATATTTCTTCGTGGGGTGGTCGACTCAGCGATATTAATCGGCTGCGGGAGAAGTATGGGCCAAAAGCCACTTTCCATGGGCCATCGACGCCGTCACCTCCCAGTACGGCTCAGAGTCATGCCAATACCGGCATCGGGTCGCAGCTAGAAGTTTCCCGACCAGGAAGCACGGTTCGCGACAGCCTCGGTAATTTGGGCATGAGACGATCCTCAGTGGCCACATTCTTCACCAACGCGAGCGAGCAGACCTCATATCGCTCGTCGATGCACTCAACGGCTACTACCGACAACACCGAAGCCGTGCCGCCGACAGCAGCAGACTTACTAGTCGAGAGTCTCGACTTTTCCAGGTGGGGATGAATTTAGCTTACCTGCGACACAACATCCTTTCCAACACGAAACTCTTTTGATTATCGGTGCGCTGGGGTTGCGCAGGAAACACGCGCAAAATATTATCGGGTTTCATGGTCGGTGAAAAGAAAAATTAGGGGCTGGCGTTGTAGGTAGCGGGTTACATCACGGCGTTTGGATAAGAGGATACCACTTGCGTTTATTCTTTTCTGTTTGCCGAGATCGCTGGCCATGGCCGGCCACTTCGTCGTTCTCCTCTCTCTTCTCATGGGTTGAAAAAGAAAGGCTGATGCCGCCTGCTGGGGTGGGCTTTCGCAATGTGGATGCATATCTGCCTGTTTATATCTCACCGATGTATGTAGCATCCCGTGTAAATAGCAGATATGAGCTAAAGGCTAGAAGTGATATGGTCGGACTGGCAGGTTACGAGAGTACGAGAATTACGACGATGCGCATACAGGCGCATTGGTCCCTTTTATCTATTACATCCCACAGCGAAGCCCGGGCCAGCATAAGGTGTAAGATATCTCGCATCTTCTCTATAGACGAGCACTCGTCGTGGAAAGCACGTTGGCGGGGTCTCGGTGTGGAATATGTTATGGCAAGATAAAATGAAATCAAGTTGAATCAAAAGAAGTCAAATGAAGCTATGTATCATTTTTAAAATAAGTGAGGTGACTCAACCTTAGATAGTTAGTTACTTAGACGCCTCTCATCAACCCTCTCGCCTCGAGCGCGGATATTATTATTGTGCTATGCTCTGTTATATATATATATATATATGGTGTGATGCTATATTGTACTATGCTGTGCTGTTATGTTACTTAATATTTTGTCATGTCCAAAGAGAATGCCCCCTTGCATTATTCTTCACGGCTTAGATTAACCAATTCGGATGAGTTTATATTACACATGTCTCGATTGCTTTGCCCACCTCACATCTACGCTGGTACAGGAACGGATTGACGTGCCGGCCAGTGCGGTGAGTTCATAGTCAGCCAGTCAGCCAGTCAGCTAGTCATTCAGTAAGATATGAGAAGATGAGGGCATGAACTCGAATGTGGACAGGGTTAGGTAGGTAGCCACTCTATTCTCATTCACCAGTCTTTTACCTACCTACTTGATGTAGCAAGAGACACCCTCTTTCCGCTACCTACATCTACGCACACTACGTCCACATCCCAGATCACACATCCGCATATGGAAAGGCTACGGCTCTCGGCTATGTCGGTATTCAGAAAAGGTGAGATGCAATGATGAGGCACTGATGGAGCAGGGAGAGGGAGGCTTGTGTGCAGTGTAGCTTGGAGAATGGGGACAAAGCGGACTGGACGGATACCTTAACCACGTAGCGGGCAAGGCAGAATATAATGCCTACGAATACCTACCTACGCATTTACATGGGTTACCTGCCGATCTTACCTTACCTACCTAGGGAATACCTAGATGAAGCAGAAGAAGGTAACCCGGTGGACGGCGTGAGGCAGGGAGGGGGGGGACACGAATACGCGCCGAAGCGAGGCGGGTAGGTGGTAGGTATACCGTAAACGTAAGGGGGAGTTACGGAGTTGTAGGAGACGGGACAGATCTCTCTATGTTAATCAGCTGTAGCCTGTAGCCTGTAAGTGGGTTGGGAGATATAGCGTAGGCGTTGTTCTTATTATTAACTAGGTATATGGTTATTATTAGCTATTGTGTGTATCATCCTCGCTCAGGTAATTAATTTTATTTCTCTTCCGTTTCATGCAAAGTGCTCCGTGGTCTGTGGCCCGTCCCTCCTTGTCATGTATGTCAGCAAAAACGGCGCCGAATCAGAACGTCGATTTCCCCGTCGATCTGCGGGAATGCGACAGGGAATAGAGAGTCAAGCGAGGGCCTCAGAAGTAAGAGAGCATTCTGGAGTATGTATCTTGGTAAGCATGTATGTGCTGTTTAGGAAGCAGGTTCCCCGGAAAGACGCGCTACGTTACGTCGTACGTCACTCGTCTCATATATCACAGCATGTGTACTTCGTATGTTATGTTATATCGGATACGTGGTGGGTATTTTAATAGGAAACAAATAAATATCCCCGATCTATTGGGTACACACGAAACAAAGTAGAATAAATAAATAAAATAACTAACTAACTAAATTTATAAATTTATAAATTTAAATAAAAATTAAAGGCGCAACTCTGTCTGTCCGTCGGTCGGTCATCGCGCTCCGGCGCTGTGCATCCGCCGAGAGCGTTCGTGTAAGCAGTGTAATTCGATAGTAGCGAGTGAGCGTGGCCCAGCGTTCCACGAGAGTGGGACGCCCTGTGTCATGAACCGAAAGGGCGCGCTTATGCGAGGTGTAGCTGTGTTAGTCTCCCCGACGGCTCCGTGGGCAGGCCTGGGCCGACAAAGGTTCGGTTACCTCAAGTACCTGTAAAACACTGTACCTATTGAGGTACGTACCGTGCCTCTTAACAGGAAGGGGAATACACACCAAAGTGGCGGTATGTCTTTTATTTTTATTTTTTTCTAATATTTTTTTTATTGTTTTCATTGTTACTTTTTGTGGTTGCTTTCTGTGGTCTTACGGCGATCTCCCCATCAGTGTCGGTAACACATAGCCACGGACTTGCGGAACTGATGAAGAACATTGTAACACCGTGCTAAAAGCAGATGTCCGACATCGTCGTCGTCGTCGCCGCCGATTTCAGTAATCCGGGTTTCCACCGGACGAAGAAGGAATCCCCTCAGGCTGACTTGCATCTGGTATTTTACATAATACCATTACCAAGCAGAGGAGGGGAGGAACGAGTGGAACGGGCAGTGAAGATAAAGCGGTACGCGCTACGGACATAAACTACGGGGAGAGAGGTGAGACACAGAGTTGACTCGGAACTCGAGGTGCGTGGTGAAACGCCGCGGTCATCTCTGCGACGGCTGGGGATCTTCGAAGTACCTCTGGTAGCATCGCCACCCTCTCACCCTTTTCGTTCGAGTTTCTGGCTCTCTGGGGGTTTTTTCTTCTTCAGTGTGCTGCTCAGTGTAATGACACACACGATTCCAAGTCATGGGGTGGCACAAGAGTCGACGATTTCGAGCCGATCCCAGCAGCGGCGGGTTGTGGTGGTCACACGACAGCTACTCGGAAGATTGGTGTGTATTAATGAATGGGTGCTCTGGCGACTTGAGCCTGGTACTGCCAGTGCTTATGGGTAAGACAGCGCGGGTTGAGCCGCCACAATATCGACCATAATAGCCTAGGTTTTGGTACGGCGCCATCAAACGGGGCTGTCAAACCCGAATCGTCTGATTTTGACGAGACGAAACCACTGTTCAATAGAGGTTTTGATTAGGTCAATATCGAACTTTGTAGCACCGAATTGGTGGTAGCGGTGTGGTAGCGGTGTGGTAGCTATTGTCTACCCGAGAGAATTCTGGGCTCGTTCACGTATTAGGCATACCCTTCGTGTTTACGGTCAACTAGACACAGGATGGCACCTGAATGCGCCTCCTACGCGTGGTACCCAAGTTTCGTAACGAAAAAGTGACCAAATCGGCGTCATTGTATATGAAAAGGGACAAGCCAGCATATGATAGTATGCGGCTGATGAAATTAGCTGAATTTCAAAGAGGGTAGCACTAGATAGTCCAATAGTCTTGACCAACACGTAACGCTATAACTTGGCTCGAGACACGTTACAAGTTATCCTTCGATTCTGACATTGTTGACACGGAGTCTCATAGCCGACAGCTCATGCTCCATTCAGTCGGCCCCCAACCAAGAGGGAGGCAAGCCCGAGCCTGTGCCCGTGATCGCCGCACTCATGCCTATTGAAGTCACTTGTAGAAGCTGTACCTGTGTTAGGATAAGGACAGACCAGCAAGTAGCTGTGTCATTGGATGACGGTCCCATGGAGTAAGTGTTGAACTTGCATGTCTGGCGAGGTAAATGTGTGGCTAGTCTAGAATGAAAATAGTTTTTTTTTATTTGGAATCTTGCTATATGCTTGACTATAGGCCTGTCTGCTAGCTGTGGGTTGGAGATAGACGAAAATATAGCTGAGCTCAAGTTTTCGCGGTAGGTTTCGCTCAAGCATCAAACCATGTTCTTATGATCCTGCCACCCTAAATGTTTAAATATTCGTGCGTGGTCCATTGTCGTGGCCGTGAGCCTCTACCGGCGTTGACCCAGCATTGAGATTCTGTAAATAGGTATTCCTATGCGGTTATGCAAGCCAGACTGGTCGATTTATGCCGGTCGTGTGTTGTCCTCGCTACTAGGGTAAGACAGACGAAGGACAGAGGCTTGCCTGCTGTGCTCCGTATGGGAAAAGCTGATTGGTCTATTAAATCTGCTGACATGCAGCGACGCCCGCTGAAAACGGTCGGGATAGAAGGTAGTGCCCCATGTAACATATTATAGAGTACCGAAGCGAGTTTCATCTGATGGCGAAAGTAGCTCTTAGGCAACAGAACTTGTCGAGAAGTAAACAGGTAAGTCGTTGACTCGGTAAGTCTTCAATAGCTCAGCTGGCTTATGTATTCCTTGTTCCGTTCCAGGCATCAGACCTCAATAAATATCGCATATCGAATGGCCAACGACATCGAATAAAACTGGCATCGATGAGGCGGTTTCGGTTCTATTGGTGTCTATGAGTGGGAAGCCATCTTGGGATGTTTTCGTAGGATTCGCCCCCACGAACCCCCGCTCGCTCAAGTCCAAGTCCTGGCAGTGCCAACGGATTGCCAAGATATGGAGTGACATGAGCGTGTAGGCCAGCAGACTCGGTGGTTATATGTAAGGCGGTATGATGTTTAGGGGTCGGTAGCGTCACATTCCGGCAAACCTATGTTGTGCGCACGGGTTACCCCCTCCTGCCCTTTTATGAAAGAGTCGCCTCGACTCCAGGCAACACAAAGCACGGCACTTCATGAGAGGCGTATTGCCTTCTGTTAAAGACTGGTCGAGATGCAAGGGATGTGAGGAATTTGGGGCATCTATATGTTGCAATTTGCAGGGCTTGTATCCGAGGCCCTTGTTATACAGGGTATACATAAGATCTTGCTTAGATCGTGGTAGTAGGAGTAGGAGGCGGCTCCATTAAGCCGGTATCACGGGCAAGAGCGTTGCTCTAGGTCCCTTGAGAAAGACCATATGGAACGAACCCAACCGAGCTTCTTCAGAATATGTGGTTGGCCATCTGTAGTCGCCGATCTTTTTTTACTTTTGCTAAGTTAGTCCAGAACTCGTTCATGAACGTCGACCTTGACGAGGTACTACCAATGGGGCATCAGACAGTATATAGATCATATCTGCTGCCAGATCTCACTATAGCTCGCCCACTTTTGGAAACCTTGGTCTGTTAGTAATGGACACACGCGTGTAATACATATACAAAATTACTCACCCATCGATTGGAATCCTTCATCGCCACCTTTAATAGCGTCAAGATATATGCGCTGCATGCCTTGCTCTCGTAACACAGCGATACAAGTATCTAGGAGTCTGATCATAACAGTATCCTTACTACTCGTCATCGCGCCATTACTATCTACCCTTCGAGTCAGTCCGTTATCTTCAATGTCTCAAGGTGGATATAACTAACCCGCAATACAGATACAAGTTACGCCTCCCACATCTGGGCCAATCGTCCGAGCCCAAGGGAGGTCCAGGGCCAGTGGGCTACCATTATGAGGCGTATAAACTAGCGCAGCGGCTATGATTCGAGATCGGTCTAATCCCAAGATGATGTCGCTCAATCGCCCGTCATGAGCAACGTTCATATACTGATCGTACCAACCTGTATAGTCTTTGCGAGCTGTCTCATTCTCAATGAAGTCGGATACAGGTTGGAAATCTTCCATAGTTGCTTGACGGAAAGCCGGGCCGGCGGGAATTGTTGAGAATACTCCATGAGGCCAATCTTCAACTTTGAGCAGCCAGTCGCAAATGTATTGCCCTCGTCCAGGACCAAGTCGATCCATAGCCCATCCGCGCCTCTGAAACCATTCTTCAGAGGAGAAACCCGCTGGTATGCCGCTTAACAGACGTGGGTATGTTGATCCTAGCCTAAGTCGATCCACACCCCTAATCCTCTTCAATTGCCTTAGCGCATGGTCGTATAGACTTTTCCCAACACCTCGCCTCCTATATGGAGACTTGACTATGATCATAGCTAGCGACCCGATCAGCCGCTCTCCAGCCTTGTCAACAAATGTAGTATAGGTTGCACAAAATCCTATTATCTCACGCGTTTCCGGAAGCCTGACCACGAAATGCATAGCGTATCCGTCCCGCTGCAGCAAGTTTTGTAAAGGAAATCTCTCAAGGTGAAATTGGTCGGGCAAACAGTGATTCCAAAGCTCATAGACTGGCGTAACATCAAGCCCATCCCATTCCTCTGGCGGCCAATGTCTTGGTGGCATAATTAGCTCTTGAACTTTCACACCGCTCGTACCAGCCCCAGTAGATTCGCCAAAGAGAGCCGCCGCTGCTGAACGTAGATCTGCTGAGGAGTATCCAGATAACTGTATGATCGTCGGAAATCTGGCTTCCATGAGACCGAAACTCTGAACATTCCCACACGCAACAATGACGTGAGGTTTCTCGGCTCCAATAGTTCGAGAAATCCCGGCAATCTCGGCCTGCGATGACTGCCTGGCGTTTGGTGGACCTGAGATAACGAAGACGACTGCCTTTGCCAGCCTTATGAAGCCAGCATGTGTGCTTGTAATCCCGTTTCGTGCGGTGTATGGGACATGCCGAACCCACGGATGCCTAGCGGCCAGCGCTCGACCAAATGGCTCAAAAGGATCACTGCCATTCTGTTCATGAGGTGTGACGACTGGTGTTAGAAGCAGTATAATGTCACCTTCCCCGAGGATCCTGGTGAGGGGAATACAAGCCTGGTAATCTCGAATTATTGTCACCTGAGGTTGACGAGGACCTCCGCGATTTCCGGGCGTCAAGACAGACTGACCTGAAATCATTTCTGGGGGGCGAGAATTGTTTCAAGAGTCCCCCTGCCTCCATGAAACAAGTCTTCTGCCAAGACAAGGTCAGCTTAAGTTGGGCAAGCTGGTTCAAGGCACTCTCACGCAAGACACCTCTAGTGAAGAAGCTACGACGAAAGCATCGTCAAATTAATTGCTTCGATACGTAGGATTTTAAAAGAAGAAATGAAGAAGTAGGCAGTTTGGTACACGCCGTTCGAACCCAGCAGGAGACAGACGGACTACCTAATCTGAGAACCAAGGGGTGGTGTGTATTTGGGGAAGGTGGACGGAGGGATGGGTGGCGGTGTATACAGTTAGATGATTGACAGCAAGATTGGGTGTTATAGGTGGTCGATCGCGCTTAGTAGGCTTTTCCTAATCCAGGGACGTCTGGAGAATCCCGGTCTTGAGTCTCGGCAGAAAGCTGGTTGCTGGTGACTGACTGGTAGGTTATATAGCAGGTAACAGAAGGTGCCCAATACAATGCTAGGTTTCAGCAGCCTGGATATCACATCATGAGTAACGGGAAAGTTGTGGGCGCAAAATAGACCGGGAAAAAGACTTGTAATCCGAATAACGCCTGGTTGGGCACTTCCGCTCTTTGATCATGCCGACATTGCCAGCCATGACACCAAGCGATGATAAGACGGCCAGACAGGATAGCTAAGAAGGGCTTACTGAGGGAGTGGAGTCCGTCCGGTCGGTAGGGAGTCAAGAGCACTGCGCGCCATCAGATATGCTCCATCTTAGGTACCACAGCTCCTTGCCTTCGCCGCAGGCATGGTTACGCAAGGAACTCCAGCTAAGCGGCCCGACAAGGGGAGGGCGTGATCAATACGGCCTATGTTGCACACACTTTGCATGCTTAATGAAACAAGGAAACGACCAGCGCTCTATCAGGGCTGTTAGAGTCCCTCTCTCCGTCAGCCATGCGGCCCTAACACAGGCTGCGAATTTGCGTGCACAATCGGAGAGCACGTCGAATCTCTGTATGACTCCAGAGATAACTAGGCATAGCTTACACAGGTCAAGTCAAGCGAGGTGAGGCAAATAGGTGGGTAGGGGAGGGCAAAGGGAAAGGCAGGGCAGGGCAGGCAGGGCAGGCAGGGCAGGGCGAGACGGGACGTAAGAAACGGCCATCTCGCCGCTCCAATACAGGCTGATGGCAGGTCGGTCAGTCAATCAGTATGGCATCGGTCGCGTGAGTACCTAGTATGAGTGGCATGAGTGGCATATCTGTGGGTAACATGGGTCGCATAACTCGATGGGACCTTGAGAAGACTGCTCGAAGTGTGAACCACTTGAAGTCGAGTTGCACAAGAGGGGAGAGCTGGTGAATCATTTATCGGCACGTAGAGGACCCATGCATCGATATTCTCACGAGAGACGGCGCGGCGATATTTAAATCTGTGGGCTGACAAGCTCGGTGCATTCTCATAGGCGATAGGTATGCAGTTGGGCTTGGACGGGTCGAGCTGGTACTGGGATATGGATACGCCGATACGCCTCGTCCATCCATCCGTGTTCGTCATCCACGGACAGAGGATGGATGATAGAGGATGTAGAATAGGGAATGGTGGAGGGAGGAGATGTGCGTTGGAGTTGAAGTCGCACAGAGCGTGTACTTTGGTACCGACTACCTTGGGGTAGAGGCAAGGATCTAGGTACATAGAGGTACATATGTCTTCTGTACAGTACAAAGTACACTACAAATATTTAGGCACTTACCTTGATCTACTTGGTACATGTAGGTGGCAACCACATGCAGCTACTGGTCCCCTGCTAGTAGAGGTACATGTAGATATGTGCGCCCACTAGCACGTATATTATCCATATTTGGACTAGTGGCATTCACAGTAGAGAGGGCAGACCTACACGAAGCAAATACTTACCTGAGTCCAAAGGCGGTACATGCAGGTACATACGGGACATGTCAACGTTGTTTATAGCGTAGGTAGCCAGCGTGTTGGTAGCTTAGTGCCGTATGTGTGGTCCTGTACCTACTTATAGTGGACTTCAGTGGCTACTACATTATATGTACGAATTGGCACGACTACATATGTACATTATGAAGGTACCTTATGTATAAGTAACGTGAAGTATGTGAGTTTAGCTAAGGTAGGTAGGTAATAGGTATGATTGGTAATAGAAGAAATTAACACATAAAATACAACATATTGAGCTTTGGATTATTGCCCATTACTGATTAAAAGCATATGTTAGCAAGATCAGAATGATCGCAGCCTATGTTGAACAGCGATGTGTGTTATGATCTACTTCATTGTAAAAGGGTCCCTACTTCGAATAGTGTATATACATATATACACATATAGACCTACATCATTAGATACATACGTAGGTACCTAGTAATAGAAGATATGCGACAGTTCGGGGCGCATGTGTATATCGGGTCCAGATACAACAACGCGCTCTGTAAATACATGCATGATAAACCGCGTCAAATCAACGATATCGATGTATATACCCTTGTGACAGTCTACAGATAGCAAGGGTTCTTACAATACAACTTCTGATGCCAATATCCCCTTAGTCGTGGATGTCTAGCTCAGTGCGCATGCAAACTGCCCTTCTCACCAATTGTCGAGCATGTCAACGTTCCCAGATCCAGGCGACGGGGGGTCAGCAGAGGGGCAGGGAAATGCCTTGGAGGGAGCCCAGGCTGTTTCGTTTTCTCATGATGGTTTGCCAGAGATGCAGCAACTATTATCAGATGTGCTCCGAGGTATGCTGCGCTCTCTTCCAAGTTATGAACGGTCGCTAATTGGGGTTGGGGAAGCATCGAGATTGCCAGCAAAGCACCGAGGGACAAACGTCAAAACAACGGTTGACCAACTGGCATCGTTAGTCTATGATCAAGGTCTCTTGCCGGCTGATTTGAATGAACTGATAGACTTGGCGACTGTCCCGAGTTTTCTGGATCAAGCGAGTATTGCTGCCATTGTTAGGAACTTGTACCCTGCAACCTCTGTGAGCGCTGATCTCGTCATCAGGGTCATAGGTTGCCTCGGCCACGGCAAGCTAAAGCCATCTCTCACTATCCAAGCTGCACTATTGAAGTGGCTTATTATGATTCAGCACGTCGTTGAGAATCGGATCTGCTTCTTACAGGCGTACTCAGTTCTATTCAATTTACTCGACACCGCCGCACTCAGGTAAGTCTTCTTATACTAGGTAACTGTCCCTTCGTAGCTAATATCGCCAGGACATATGCATGCCACTTACTAGCCCTCATAACACGCCGCCGTCACGTTCGCCCACATAGGATCCAAACACTGTAGGTATTCATGGCACTGAGTTTTCGGCCTCTTTACTAACCAACTCACAGCCTCTTATTATCCAGACAGACCGGCAATGACCCGGCGCTTACAGGTCTGCTCCGAGTTTACAAAGACTATTATCCAGAAATCATCGTTGGAGATGCCACGCGCGGCAAAGCATCAGCTTTCAATGTCTGTGTATGGAAGTCTCTAGCACCATTCATGATCACTAACGGCAATCAGCATCCAGATTCACAATGGCGCGAAAGGCTGGACGAGATTCGGCGATCTCACGCGCAACGACACATCTCTCGATCCGAGAAGCCACTAGATGCTTTTAGAGTGGCGCGCCATAGGCTGAAGGGTCCCAAGGATCCAACAATCCCCGAAGTGCACACATCCCACGCTACAGAGGTTAGCCAGCCTTATATCAATTATAATCATCTATTCTCGTAAGCTAACTGTCTCAGAACTCTATTACGCTTGAAGAAATCGAGAGCGTCGACGGGTTTGTGAAGAATCTCGAGAAAATCGAGCTCCCCAACCAGTTAATTGCAATTCTCGGTGATCCGCTATTGCAAAAGCTTCTATTATTGAGGCCGCAAGCTCAAGCACATCTGCGTGCATGCAATTGGCTCAGCTCTTATTCACAAGACGTGATAGCGGGAGATTCCGATCTTCATCTAGTAGACATTCTAAAAATGCTAAAGAGTTATGTTATAGCAACTAAAGTATGAGATCACCAAGCCTCTTCCGAATATAACTAACATCTGCCAGGCTCTCCCCCCCATCTTTCTTGCCTTTCTCAGAGAGCTTATAAATACATGGGACGGTGTTGAAGGGAGAGGACTTATCCTCGATATTTTAACATACACGCCGCTGGCAGATTTTCGAGGTACGGCCGATGGCGATATAGTAATATCACTCAAGCTAACCCAGCACAGAACTCCTGACCAATATTTTTGAACTCCTTGAACAAAGGATACTGGACGGAACGCCAAATTCTCAGCTCCAAATTCTAGATTTCTTCACGTCTCTCTTACGTCGATGGATTGTAAACTGGACGTCACCAGATAACAGGGCCATAGAAGCATCCCAAAGCGCCGCTCATCTCGTTGCGCACGTCAATAACCTTTGCTTAACCCTGATCCAGACGTCACCCGGCATCTCAACGCATGGAAAAGTTCTAGATTTCTACTACCAGGCGTCCTCGCTAGCTTCCGATTCCCACCTTCTCACGCATACCCAAGCGACTATCGTGCCATCAGCACCACTGATCTACAATCTCTTTTTCGCATCATCGCCATTGACTGCGTCTCGCGTGTGTTCCGTCGTTGCAAAATACAAAGAAGGCTTCCAGATTTCGATGGGTGCAGCGAAAATTGACTACACGCCTCAGCACATCCCCGAATTCAACGGTTTTCTAATGGACATCTGCAACTGCTTATGGAGGCAGCGCGCTCTAAGTGACGAGGACACTAACGCTAAGGGGTGCATGATCCCCCAGCCTTTGGTCGGGCATCTATCATCTTACATTACCGGTCTATCAATGGGCGGTTCTCTCGCAGATCTCTTCTCTCTTTCTTACTCGCCCGCCTTCAGCCTGTTCGCGATTTCGTTTCTGCGCGAGTTGGAAGACGAAGTGGAGGAACAAGAGGGACTCGGCATTAAGCACGCGGGCCCCGCCTCGAAGACCACCTTAAGGGCACTCGCGAACAGAGATGGCATAAATCTGTCCTGGGACGATTACCGTCGTGGTGTCTTGAGCTATCTGGACAGCCGAGGTATGGATGGGGTTGGGCACCTATTGTCCATCACGATAGGAACTCTACGACGGAGATAGTCTACTCGTCAGGCCCCTAGGCACTTTTGACCGGGTGGGCTATGGTTGATGATTTGCGAGGGCAGGCCTATTGTATAGTACAGTCCACAAAAATTGATGAACGCGGCGCAGCTTTGCGTATCAGGAACCAGCATTAAATACTGCTAATTCATCTCACCACGTCGGCAAGTCTCGAGGTCGACCGAGATCCAATCTACCGTCGCTGCTTTGCCAGATATTAAAGATGAAATAGTGTTTTGCAGTAACATGCACCTGACACCCCCTAAAATGGCTCCCTTATATTATATACCTGCCAGAGTCGCCGTGAGCACATCTAGGCGGCCGGACGACCCTGCATCGCCGGCTACACGCGCAAAACTACTCGCATTGCATAGTCTAGACCTACTCCTAAATGACATTGACCAGCAATCAAAGGAAGGCTAGTTATATCGAGTAAGAAAGACATTTAATTCGATATTTCTAAGTCATATCAAGGGCGCAGTCCACGAGCGCCATCAGCACGGGGACTTTCATACAAGCTCATCTAGCAAAGACCCGATCAGTCTAACCGAAATGCTCATATCGACCAACCCGTTCATTCCTCAACACTAGTTCTCCCGGGCGAGTCTTTTTCTAATTACTTCTCTAACCTAGCCATTGTTGAAAGGGTATCTTGAAAGCATACAAGCGCTGTCTAAATCCCAGATACAGCCGAGTTTGAGGACGGGATGATGAAAGCCGACCCAACGAAAAAAACCACTGCCCCCCTAAGAGTATAATCAAAAGAAAGAAAAGGAATAACAGTCACTCATGACCCGACCTGACCTGACTTGACCTGACCATGTTGAAGCAAGCTCCCCACATACGCCCGCAAATGCAAGTTAAGTGCAATCGCCCAACGCCACGCTCCCCCCGATGCGAAACTAAACAAACCGGCCCCCTACCACGGGTGAGATTTCCTGCTCGTAATCCCAAGTTAAAACCCGCTCCCACACCAGAAAAACATGTAACTCCTCAGCATCGATCGTGACCTGGCTAAGGTAGGCACACGACTATTCAGTCCTTGTGCTCGAGACCATAGCCGCCGATGCCGCCGGTCGAGTAGGCCATCCCTTCCGTCCCCATCGTCTTAACGTTCCGCGGGCCGCGGTCCTTCAGATCCGAGCGTAGCCAACCGAGCACTAGCTCGCCGAGGCGACTGTTCCCCGTGCTGCGGAGGTTCGCGCTCTCGCCGAGGAACTCGTCCGCCGGACCCCATTCGCGGATGGTTCCCAGGTGCACTACACAAGTTAGACTTAGTCGTCATTCTTTGGATTTGACAGTACGCGGAGAGGGGAGGGGGAGGAGGGGGGGGTTGAGGTTTGAACGTCCCCAACAGACACAGAATTAGGAACATATCACTGGGGAATTAAGTAAGGGGTTCATGACTCACTGTGGACAAGATGGGTGGGCCAGCCGGCGAGGTTGTCGAGGATATGCGTAGCGTAGACGATGGTGCAGTCGCGGGCCTCGGTCTCCTGCTTCAGCCAGCCGAGGAACTCGGCGCGGCTCAGCACGTCGAGGTCGACGGTGATCTCGTCGAGGAGCAGGACGGTCCACTGTAACCGTCAGAGTCAGTAATTACTCCTTTCAGCAGTTCTAGTGCTCTCAAAACATGCTCCCGAGACATTTCGGGAGCTCTCAAGTTACTAGAATGGGAAGAAAATGACTCTGAAAGTTACTCACGGGGCGCACGAGGCCCATGGCCAGCTGCACGCGGCGCCTCTCGCCGTCGCTGACGGCGCTCATGCGCCACTTGACATCGATGTCGAGGACGCCGATCAGCTCGTCCCGGCGCGCCGGGTACGCGTCGCCGCCCACGGACCGGAGCAGCTCGGCAACCCCGATGTCGGTCCGCACGATGGGGTTGAGCACCCACTCCAGCCCTAGGTACGTGACGCCCTCGAGCCCATCCTTGAACGGATCGACGCCGGACACGCTGATGGTGTCGCTGGGCGCTAGCCGCTTGCCGGCGAGCAGGCGGAGGAGCGTGGTCTTGCCGGCACCGTTGGCGCCGATGAGGAGGGTGCGGCTGCGCGCCGGCACGCTCAGAGAGACGTTGGTCAAGCCCGTGTCATACTGGGGAAACGTGTACGTGAGGTTGTTCACGCTGATCTCCGGTGGTGCCATGGCGCAGACAGTGTTGGGTTCACTTCCTCCGGGGCGTAGACGAGCGGGGGCGAATTGTACTAGGTATTTGCTATGGTAGTTTTCTCAATCTATACCTCTGCGACGTGTCGATAATAAAGTGAGCTGTTTGATGCACCCTGAAAACTTAAGTATCATGTGGAGTGGGCTCTATTAGTAGTGCCTAACTTAGGTAAATAGGGTTTGAATGCCCGTCGGAGAACGCAGGAAGTAGGCAATTCATCTCCGCACTCTTTATCCGCCACACCCACGATCTAAGCACACGCACACACACTTTGCCTTGGCAGGTTGAATTGAGATATGCAACTAGACATTGCAGTTGATAAGTGCCGTAGAATACTGAATTGAGTATCTTGGTATTTGCTAGATATTTTATCAATCCTAACCTTCGTTAACTGGCTGACGTCTAGAGCCTGTTTGTTCACGTAATAAACTGAAAGCGAAGAGGAGAAAAGCAGACTCAAAGCTCTCCTTATCTCTTAGCTGGTGTGTTTATTCTCAGGTCTTTCTTCGGTCATATCTTCTCGTACCATAGATACCAAGTGGACTTGCCACTAGGTAGGTATTAATTATAAGGTCGTATTAGTTTAAATGGACTTTCGAGCCCCATTGCTGAAACTCCTACAAACTGGCACATTGTCATGGGCCCCTTTTACAGTGAAATCACCATGGCTCCTTTGTATCAACTCTTCAGGTGCCTTAGGTAGTGCTAGACTCCAATTATTTGGCATCTGGGCTCAGACAGGTACCTATTATGTAGATACCTCATATAGACAGTCATGTTCAAAATAGTTTCAATACCTGAGGCAAGCACCATCAGCAAGCAAGAACCGCCTGGCCCAGCTTATGCCTTCCAGTACAGGCCCGGGACGCTCTACACAGCTCGCGATTACCCATTGCTTACCTCTGATAGAGCGTAAACTGAAACCACTGCTACATAAAGTAGGTAAAGTACCTTCAACGAGTTCCTTCCTATGTGACACATGCCCGAGGCAGTGAAGGTTCAAGTCCAGGGGGAGAGCAGACTGGAGATGTGGGAGGCACCTACTCGGCCAAAGGTATATACTTCTTACTCTCTGCCTATCAACATAGTAGGTACAGGTAAGAAGTATGCTAGGTAGGTAGTAAGTGTGCCTTCTTCGTAGAAACCCTTAGACAGCAGCCGCCAACAACCCAAAGTCATATGCGTCCGTAGCACCTATCTTCCATCTGTTAGATACTTGATTCAAGAACACAACACGTATTGCGAACGTGCACCAGCCAGTCTCGCCACCTCGACAAGAATAAACAAATCTATCTTGAATGTTAACCGAACCAGATGCACGAATGAGCCCTGATCATCAGCTACTGTATTAGCCTGAGTCATTATTGCTGCAATTGTTCATGGCCTTTGGCCCACTCAACGCCAATACACTCCAAATAATGGATCGCGAGCGCTATGCAGACCAGTACGGTGTGGTCGGCTCACTACGCGGTATTGACCGCCAGGTATCTCTCCAACGTCTCCTCATTTTTGTGTTTGTAGCCTGTTCTTACATTTCTTGCTTGACGTAGATGTCCTATCCTGAGCACCAAGGCCTGCGCCCACAGTATGGCCCTGAGCAGACGACTGGTTCTCATGCTGTAGACTCCAGGCAAGTACTTTTATCCTCTTCCGAACTCTCCCCTAATTTGGCATACTCGGCCAGATATACTGCGTCGAATAGCTACCAAATGAGAAGAGAACGATTCGATTATATATCGTCCAATCGTGCCGCGCCCGTTCAGCATCAGTCACCATTTCACCACGAGCTCCCTGCGAGCCATGTTCAGGAACCCCACTTCAAGATGGAATGGCAGGAATATAGTAAGAGTGGTGCTACCGCCTACGAGGAGTCTCATCGACAGCAGAGCCGTGGTGGACAAGAAAACTGCAATACACAGAGCTATAGTCATGGTGGGCAGTTGGTTCACCGCGAGCAAAACAGCTACGAGACAAAGGTATGCCACGAAGAAAACGAGACGTATAACAAAATTGACTGCTCCGGTTACCGAGAAGCCAATCGATACGAAGAGCCCCCAAATCAGTACGGGAGTGGTTGTGGCTTCTACAAAGATAGAGAACCGAGCCAGTACGCGCATGGCTATGACTTCCGTGAAGACAGGGAACCGGATCAGTACGTGGGTGGCTATGGCTTCTACGAAGACGGAGAACCAGCCCAGTATGTGAGTGGCTGTGGCTTCAATGAAGACGGGGAACCGCATCATGGGTTTGCCGGTTGCGAGTACGAATACTATTGTGAGGGCGAAGACGGCTATGAGGGCGAAGACGTTTATGAGTATGAATTCGATTATTGAAGTGGCCCGAGATGGTCCAGCGAAGCGTCCGACACTCGCTAGAAGGGAACAGCGACTACTTGCGTGTTATATTCATGCCCCATTCAGCGCATCTCTCTTGTCCGGCGTCTTAGATATCATAGGAGAGTTGGTAGTGGCATAGTGTACATGTACTGATATATCATGATCGACATGTATGATGTGTTGTAAGCGGGTTTTATACTCGGGAATACCTGAGTGACTACATGTAAGCTGGCTGGGCTGCTCTGCTACTTGGCGAAATATCGTCCGAGGCATACTTTCTCCAGCTCGATAAATGTCAACCGACGGGAGAAATTACCTACTTCAGAACACGATCAATTGCTCGAGGATGATAGGTAAATGTACGATGCGCGATTCAAGTTGTGCAACCAGGGGCTCCTCCAGGAGATGAGGTTCTTGGTGTCTGTGTCGTGCCTCCTGAGGGTTACCTACCTCTACCCCGGGAAGGGATGAAACACCAATATCTCCCATTTACAGAAATGACTAGCCTCCCCCGAAAGGTAAAGCCATTTGATTGGTCAATTGGACATGGCGAGCTCTGCTAGCTCCCCACATGAAATATAGGGACCTGCATAGTCTTATACACCTAAGCTCCAGCTAACCTACTAGAGCTAACCTCCCCAACATTCTTGCCTGGCTTGTTATAACTTATACCTGCGTATACTTCGTATTTTGTAAATTGGCATTGATTGGATGTCTTCCACATCTTCCTCTCGCGTCGCTGTTGGCGTTGTGTGTCTTATTCGAACAGGCATCTTGCCGTCATACCAACTTAGAAATTAGTCAAGTTCATGGAGTCAACAGAAGGAGCGGATCAACCATGTCGCGCAAATCCCATCATCGTTCGCGGTCCTCGATCGACCGCGTCCTGGATCTCCTCGCCGAATTAGATGAAGGCCAGATGGAGCTCCTGCTTCGCGAAGCCGAGTCTACCGTAGCAGGCAACATTCCGGTCTCCAAGGGCATCGTCTTCTTCGAGCACCCTGGTTCCATGCCCACGCCGACGCATCCGCCGCCATCGTCACCCGCGCCGCGCCGCAAGTTCCTGACCTCGTTATCACCGCGGAAGCAGACAGAGTTAAGGAGGCGGCTGAGCAAACGAGCATCCACACACCAAGACCCCTCCTACCCTCCACCAAGCAACACAGGGAACTCGGCTTCTCACCAGAGCTCGAAGAAGACACCACGCTCGTACAAACGCATCAGCCGCCCCTTCTTCTCCCTCCCCGCACCCGCAGCCACCACCGATCTCACCGAGCTATTAGTCGCATACTTGCTAGACGCATCGACCGTCCTTCCCTCTTCGCTGAGTTCTTCGTCTACACCGTCATCATCGACCACGTCGCGATCGCTGTTTTCTCCCCATACAGAACAACCGCCTGAGAGCGAAGGGCCGGGACTCGATCTACTAGAGCCTTCGCCCGCGAGGACTCCCGGCGCGCTGGACATATTCGGCAGTCCAGCGAGGCAGCTGAACCGCAAAATCAGCGGCATATTCGAGGTCCTGGACGATGCGGGATCTCCGGACCCGCGCCATTAAAATTAGCCTACGAACAAGCGTGAGCTAAGGGTTTTGCCAAATGCCAGGGCGTTTGATCCGTGGTCACGCTTCCTCTGGGCGCAATTTCCCATATATCCCGGATTCTCGGTTACGAGGCTTCAGCTAGCGGTACATTAGGTGTGGCTAGGATCTTTCCCCACAGTTCACGCTGGAATGGAAGAGGTGGGAAAGAGATATCGGCATCCCTGTGATCGCGTCACTTGATCACATGTCCCAGAGTTCTTTGGGTAGCCAGGCATCTACAAGCCTGTATAAGTTAGGCGATCAAAGTATGAGAAATCCGAACTCGACTTGTATAATCCGTGTACCACTGAACAGATGGAAAAAGGCCTATACCCAAATTTGATAATTCCAAGGCGTTGGAGTATATTTCGGAAGGACACATATAGCGATATATATAATAATACTGTGTTATCAAATAGAGATTGACAATTGTCAGAGAGAAGGGGTGTCTGAGCCGGGGCAACTTTTCATCTACGAATAGATGTTGGACTTAATCAATTCGTCTCTTCGCTACATAATATAAGCGTTTACTGAACAACCCAAGATGTCGATGTTTTCCTGGCCCCAATACTCTATGTCGTATCCGCCGCTTATTTTCTTGATTTGGCAACTTGGAGTGTATAATTGCCAAGCCGAGTCTCTCTCTTCCCCTTTTCTCATTTTCGTGTGTCTAGTGTCCGCCCTACAATTCTCGATGTTACCTCCAATCTCATCAACTCGCCTTCAAATTCCTATTGACTGACGCCAAATCCCGAGGTACCATCGCTGCGGCGGCAACATAGTTACTCTCAACGTCGGGCCCGATATGCCTCTAACCTGCGTGACCAAAATAAATTAGTTCGGCACGCAGAAGGAAAGAGAGTCCGCTCACCCCATTCGCGCGACATTTTCTCTCATCCTTCCGCGAACGACAATGAAATACCTAGCTCCTATGTGCGCACCCAGGTACAAGCATCCGCAGCTGCTAGGGGCGTGTATGTATGTAAAAATGAGACGCAGAGTTATCGGACTACCATCCAAAGATCTCGTAGTTCACTAGGCAATGCCATCCTAGCGGGCGGTATTGAGACAAACAAACTAAACACTGTAGACCACTGTAACGAGATATTCAATCACATCTCCGAGTCTAGTTAGTCAAACGAGGAACGGAAGGGTATATAGACGAGAAGATGATGTGAGTATCCCCGTCGATCCGACCGCTCACTCCTCTCTAATAAACAATCAGGCGGTCCGGGGGGACGGGCGGACGGGCAGGAAAAGGCGATAGGCGGAGGTTAATTTAATATGTCTTTCCTTTAGAAGGGCGTCAGAACATTTCACGTCTGGTGGCATGGTGCGGATAGACATGTGTGAGGCTGTGCCTTGCCGTTCGTTTGCGCCGAGTTTCAATCGTAGCGCTGACTTAGATCCACGGCTTCTCCGAGACCATTCGTGCAATCATCCGCGGCGATGATTATACCCTCGGCGGCTAAGCGTGGCTTTTTCTTCTTCTTCCAGGTCCTTGTACGACCTTTTTGCTCACCTTTTGCTGTTCTCGTTTCGCGGAACTGATGTAGTCATCCTTCGACCCGGCCGGCAGTCGTCAACGAACGGCATTCTCCAATTATCTCGGGGACTCCAAGGACGGGGGCGATGGACGAGAACGATACTACCGGCGGTCATCGGTACTTCGAGTTGAATTCATGCAAGCGGCTGTAACATGGTTGTTGTATGGAATTTACCGGCCTGAGAGACTCGGCAGTCGACTCTAGCGCGCTCGACAAGCTTCGGTATTATCCAAGTCTGTCCAAGCTTGCAGTGACTCTCTACATCCATGCTGCAGGAACAATTGTGGATAAGACGACGTTTAGGGTATCATTGCGACGGTGATTTCCTTTTCTCTCCTTTCCCGGGATGGTCTACGGACACGCAGCGTCTTGTGCTGGCGTGGCGACCTAACTATATTCGGCACTGATTCGAGAGGACTACCGAACAAACCAGCTCTGATCGTCGGCTGGCTGCTGGCGTGTTTGTATTATGCTTATTCTACATCTTATCGCCGAAGTTTGCACGTTTCCCAGTTGTGACGTTTTGCAAGCAAGAAATGAATGCACTGTTGAACCAAGTTTTCGCTGAACGAGGAACCAGCTTTCTGCATTTTGCGTACTTGGAGCAATTAGCAAGCCCGGGGAGGGGGCCATGGTATCACCCATCATCACAATTCGCCGGATCTTGGTCCTGAGAGATAGATGGGTTTCCTACCCTATTCGTCGTCACCGGCATGCATTGATGATCCCTTCACACCGCAGGGTTACCTACGTAGTTGTGCATTGGGAAGCGGGTCCCAACACATCTCGCAGAACGCAACGTCCACCCCGAGCTTATCTTTACTATAATAGGCAATAGATCACCAAGTCGTGTATATAAGGAATCAGTCGCATAGAAAGAAACAAACAATGAGCGATATGGTCTCTTTTTCTGTTCGTGTAAGCCGCAGCGGATTTCGCAATGGAAACAACGCAGTTAGGTCGTATAGTTGGATATACATGTCCCTCTGGTGTATTATTCTGTTCTCGTCAGGACGCTTCCGCATAAGCAGCTCAACAGGTGGAAGTATTGACGAAAGTAGTTAAATCTATCCAATACTTCAGCTGTCTGACTATGAATGCCGTCTAGACGAAATGCGTGGTGGGCGACAAACACCCCTAACACGTCATCTCACTCACGGACTCTGTTGGTGCCTGCCAGGGAGGGAAATGAGATTACATCGATACCAACACTTGAAAATAGGAATAGGCATCTAGCGACAATGACAAATGGAACAGAGTTGCAACACTAATTATACCTCCACACCATCATCACCAAAAGCGAAACGTTGTCAAGCCGGGCAGTTAATAGTTTACATTTCCTTATATTTGGCTCAGGGTCGGAACCGCAACATACGACGGCTCTCTGAATCAGTAGCAGCATAAATATACCGATGAAGGACGAATAATAAGAGAATATTCCGTGAAGAGTTTTTCAAGTGATAATATATACTATGCGACGGTTAATCGGCGAGAACGAGCGCTGCCGACTCTGCCAGCTTCTAGAACGAAATAAACAACCGGCTAATCAATAAGATTCAGACTAACACAGATGATGCAATGGTTCTAGAATTCGGTATGACAAGTGAAACTCCTGGGAGGTATACAAACGCGCAGTGTCCGCAGTAGGAGGGGGATTAAAAAATATAGTTCAGGGCTGGCAAGGATGCTGTGTCAGCATCAAAGTTAGACTTTTCGCAATATAACGTGCCGCGGGGACGGAGCTGCCTGGTTTGGTGGGCTCGTCTACAACTCTATACCGCATTTCTCTTTCGTCATCACGTGGCATTGCCGCGACTACTGAGCTTAGCTCTACATTAATATGAGGTAACTATTTAAGTGTAATTAGATTCGAGTAAGCTCAAGGTAGATAGTAATAACGGTGACGAACTACCTGCATATAAAATTACATCTTACCTAATTGCCCTAACCCAGCTGATGATTTTGAACCACTCCGAAGGTTACCTACAGCCAGATTACTACAATTATCATTATTCACTTTCATTACAATATACACGGATTTCTTGGCCCCTAATATTGCAGTGTTTAAAACCCAACATTTTGTCCATCCACAAATCGAGGCGTATCGGGGCTTTGTAGGCGGCAATGGAAAATTAATGCTGCATAAGTGTAAACATATTTAATAAGACTGACGTCATCCCATACTAGACTCACTTTAAACGTTTCAAGATGAGTCACTTTATATACTTACTGGTACCTATATAGTACAATTAGGAGACATGGTAGAAGGGTGGCTACCAGAACTGCTTTTCAATGCAGTCCCTATCTCCATTGCAATTCATCAATCGCCTACCATCATCTCATCATCAGGCTAGTTTACTATGTATGTACGAATATGGTCTGTCTACCGACATGCTTGGCATCCCGGTTGGTACACCGGTTTGGTTGCATCAAATTGACGTCCCGAGTCATATCCTGGCTTAACCCCTTGTACCCCTTGTATCTCCCGCCCGCTGTCCGGTGGTGTTTATCTATACTTCACCATGTCATGGCCAAGGCCGTGCTGTGATACAGCAGGGACGATCCTGACGTTTGGGGAGGCGGGGGCATCGTGTTGGTCCCTGCACAAAAAACCATACACAGTACATTGCGGTAGTGCTTGCCCGCAGGGCTTTATTGTATGCTGTTCAAAACAGATCTTGGGATGTGTAGGCGTTATCTGACTGACCTGCAGACCTGGGCCGTGTAGTGGGACTTAGTTGAAGACTATGGACGTTGATTATGTCTGATTATGGATGAAATGATCCACGAGATTCTCTCGGCTCTATGGATGAAGCTTTGAGGATGAGATAAATACCAACGAGAACGATCGGGTTGCTCTGTCTTTCTGAGATATGGGAAATTCCTTTTACGTCGTCCCACCCAAGAAGGGTGTGTCAATGTGTCAGTTCACACGGAAACACAGTATATCCACGATTCTTTCATGATGTCATTTAACTGGAAAGGCCGCAAACCATCATCGAGGTTGCTACCCGCGATGAAGTCCAGATCGCCCGAATAGCAGATCTGTCCAGAAGAAGTGAGAGTAAACGCTCGAAAAGGGCTGTCAAAAAACCACAATACATCGTCAAAGATAACATCCAACTAGACTAATTATCCACTGGGGTCCTTCGATCTAGAACACGAATGGGGGAAACCACATGGCGCGAGGCAGATCTGAAGTCAATCACCCATATTTTCCTGTCTAGCAAGATTAGCTAGGTAAAAAGGTAGGCATGCTGTCACCCCAAGGCTGACATATGTCAACGGTGGCCAATAGGATGACATAATGCGATGACTTCAGTCGTCTCGAGGGATCTGCAGGGTCCTACCGCATTTGTACTAGGCTCCCACATAATCCCGAATAGGTGGTGGGTCCACGCACGCATTTCAGTCGTCATCGTGAGACTGCCATTGGCGACCTATCACAGATGGGCCCCACCGGAAAGTGTGGTCTTAGTGCATCATCGTCTTTCCTTGTGGCGAAGATCGCAGATCTCCTACTCGCCTGGGAGAGCCTGATTGGGCCGGGCACCCACTTCCCCTTCTTAGCTTCTTGGCCGCCGTCGGTCTTCTGCCGTCCATGATCCAGAAACAGCTCTGCTCGCTGGCGATCCGACCACTAGCACTAGCTACATGCTAGGAGGTACCGACTATACCACATACATACATGTACCTATGGTAGGCAGTATGTGTATATACACACAGCCCGGGCACTGGTGATGTCGTGTACTTACACTCAATACAGACATACTGTACATATAACATGTAATTATATGGGTATAAGTACGTACCTGTACCTAGGTACTATGTGGATTATGTGGGCTACTCCGACGGCTCTGACGAGCGTTGGGTCATCCTGAAGCCACCTGGGCAGAGTTCCCTGGCGTATTCCAAGGCTCTGGTCTCAGCTCTTGCTTTGTGCATAAAACCAGGCGCCTAGAACCCAACGATCTCCCCTTTAGCACTCCCATCCCCTCCCATCCCAGTCCCATCAGACCAAGAACTCAATAATAACTACCAGCACGCTTCGACCGTACCATCATCACCACTCATCACTGCTATTGATAGCCCGGCGTAGATATCTCGACACATATCTCGACAACACATCTGTCTATACACACTTCTAAAACCTCTTCACCCTCTTCGAATCTTCCTCTACTATCACTACAACCATGTCAGCTCGAGGCACATTCAACATCTCTACACCCAACAACATGTCTCCGCCCCATGACCTGACCACCTATTCTCGGTCCATGCACTCTCACACCAAGAGACAGATGGAGGCAGCCAACATATCCTCGTCTCGCCGCAGTGGCCAGTCGCCGAACACGCCCACGACGTCCATGCCAAACGGCACATCGGCAGACTCGTCGAATTCAACATCATCCATGAACGGCGTCCACGGGTATCGCTCGTGAAAGTGTCTGATGAATGACCGGCTATCTCGCCGAGAGACCAGCTGTCGCATTCTACCCCAGCAATAAAATGAAATGAAATAAAATAATTAAAGAGCACGCCGCCGACATCCGGCAGCTCTGAGAACACGACTTACGTACACGCATAACCCAAGCCGCATGGCTTGGGATCCGGAGTTTTGGGGCTGGTCCGGCTTGATTTGACTTTTTGATTCTATTTAAATCCTCTCCATCTTGTAGCGAGGCGTCGGGGATTCGAATACACGACATTGATTTGATACGGTTATGGATTGCGGAGGATTCTATGGATGGAGTAAACGAGTCATCTATCTGGTAACGCTGGGAAATCAGGACGAGAACACGAACAATGCAAGAGGCCCCCGTCCCTTCCCTACCCCTCGGGGAATCATGACGTGCGACGGAATAATACGTTTATTATAACAACTCACATATCAGCGAGCGCGGAAAGGGAAGTGAAGCGTAGGCAAAACCATCTCTTGCGGCGAAAATATATCGGGATTTGAAACGAACGTAGAGCGGTCGTATTTCGCAAACATTATATCCACTTACCAGCCATGTGTGTGTTGTTTGTGTAGTCAGTCTTCTGCTTGGGCCTGAGTGTAAGTGAGACAGGTATTATGACAACTTGATATTTTCACATGCCTAGAAGGCTTGGGTGCTAGGACTAAAGACCACCAATTACTATGCACAGGCTAGATGGATAGCATGTTGTCCGGTAAGAAAACTGGTATATTTCCATAAACTCATGAATAATCGACAGTTCTAGTAACACCCCATCCACCCGCCCGCTATGCCAAGTAGATCATGTACGCCATCGTAAGCACTCGTTATGTCACCACCATCTTTTAGACCAACGATGGCTTCTTCTTGATCCCTAGGTGCGCTGCGTGATCCTTCTTCTTCTTAGTCACGCGCTTGAAAGACGGCGGAGGCATATCGGTGGATGCCCCTTTCCCCGTGTCCGAGCTAGCAGCGGATGCCGCTTCGGGCTTGAAAGCGGCTCCGTTCGTCTCCGGCGGCAATTGTGAAGATGACGTACTCGTCGGCTCTTCGTCTTCGGTGATTACCTCAGTTACTATGTCGCCTAACCGCCTTGCTGATTCGAATGCGCGCCTTGCTGCTTCTGCATCTTCTCTCTCCTGGTGTTCGGTTTCCTCATCGATCACGGAGGCGACGCCAACCTCCAGACCGTCGCGGTCTGCACGCTCGACACGCGCATTTCGGGTCCGGATCTCATCCAGAGCATCAGCGACGGCCATCTCGCGCTTCGCGTCGACTGTCTTGGCCTCTAGTTCCACCATAGCGTCACGTTCCTCTTCTTCCTTCTCCAGTCGGTCGAGTCGCTCCTCATCCGTCTCCTCCCGTCCCACACGCCACGGCTCAGTGTTTCGTTTAGCACCTCGCTCACAGGCATAGTCATTGTTCTTGGGGTCTGTCTTGAAGCATATCCTTCATATATAAGTTAGTAATTGGGTGGAGCCTTTCATAATCCGAAGGTTGTTGAAACATGAGAACTGAAGAGTACTCACTCTGCCGAGCACCGTGTGCACTACAATGTGTCAGAGAATATGCATAGGCCATAGTTTTGGAGCAACTAACCTTGATGTAGAATCGGAAAATCTGGATGCCCAGGTATTTCTCATCCATCGGTGTTTCCTTCCGTGCATTGAATTTGCGACCTCTGTAGATGTATTCACCGCACCGTAAACACTTCATAGAGCTATAATAATGTTAGCAACGGGAAAAAAAATCCAGAGGTAGAAGATGTCCAGACTTACAATGGTGCCATTAATCTGACGGTCTGAACCTTGGGGCCCGTTGCTTTCGGTTTACGTGACCTCCTAGATTAAGTCAGTATATCGTCTCGTGAAATAAAGAGTATTGAGGAATATCCATGGTATGCAAGGATCACTCACCGCTCTATCGCACTCGGATCGACTATCAAACAGGGAGTCAGCGATTTCCTTTCCCAGAATATTTCAAGGAGTTCGGGAGCATCCAGTTCCCCAGATATCACGCTGGCTCGAATAGAGAATGTCTGTGCACGAGACGACAGACATGCTAAACTGAGATCTAGTGGAAATACTTACAATCCGGAGGATAGTACTTGGTCCTGCGCGATTGTTAGCATGAAGACAACGCCAGGGGATAGAGGACATGACGAACAATACTTTGCGCTCAGACATGGCGCCTCACTCCGGGCGATATCACCGCCGGGCAGAACTATTGGCGTGTAAAGTGTACTTGTATAGCGATGAAAAATAGGGAGGAAGTGGGTTGAACCGAACGCGTGGATGAATGCCGGTGATGATGTTATGGCGATGTCGAAGAGCTCGTGAGATCCTCTGCTCGGGTTGATGAAGGTTGTGGCGTAGCGTACAAAGTATCACGTGCAAAACTTACCAGCCCCTAACACTAGCCTCAATATTTGTAGATACCTTAAGTAGATAAGTAGGTAGGTACCACATGCATGTAGGTACTTCATGTACCAAACAGGTACTACTTTGGTACATGTAGATAGGTGTCCCACTGCGGCTCATTTGCCCCATTTCCAAAGTGCCGAGGTGTTGGTACCTGCCTGGACTAATATCGTCTCTCAGACTAAGCAGGAGCAGGTTAAGGGTCAGCAGGTAAATCTGAGTATGCAGACAAGACGAGGTCAGCATACCCCTGCTCACCCGAGAAGCCCGTGCACTGGTAGGTATCTTGGGCTTACTTGGTACAATTGACCAAGTATAGGGCCTACTATACCACCTAACCTTGCAATTCAAATAACTTTTCAACCAACGGTCGCAAACAAGTACATCTAGTATCAAAAAATATAGCAAAATTTAATAAAAAATAACATATAGTATTCTTTATTTTTAAATTAATATTTCAAAAGTTATTTCAGTTATAAGATATTGTAAAATTAAGTGGAGTAGAATATACTAGATAAGCCAATCAAAGGCTGTTAAATTGGGGCTTCCTTTGTACCTTTGTACCTATTGTAAGTAATAGTCCCACCTAAAATACCAGCTAGTGCACGGGCTTCTCGGGTGAGCAGGGGTATGCTGACCTCGCCTTGTCTGATTGCTCGGTAAATCTGGAGTGACTGTATTTACGTCAGACTCAACCTACGTCCCGATACAACAACGCGGGTAGTAGTGATACTGGGTTCTGTACTGGGTATACTTCACAATGCCCCGACAAGGCTATCTCCCATCAAAATCGTATCATATAACAGGGTTGATATGTGTTCGTAGTGTATCGTCATTGCCACTTTACTTATTTTTGTGGCGATTTTTGTTCTGTATTGATCTCGAATCTCGATCGTTCATCCCATGGATCGTGTGGATCACATGGATTATTCCTACGTTATTCTACCCTTAAAGATCACCTGCGGTTCAGGGCCGTGATTGAGCGAGACCCCGTGCCATGGGATCATCGGATTCCTACTTCGAGCATCTCTGCAAGTATATCCCATTTACTGGCAGCTTTACTGCTGCTGGCTCTGGCAACGCCCCTCAAGCCGCCACATATGAATTTTAAGTGCCGATCGAGATCGGACCGGATTTCGCCTAGTACCTGACCATAGGCCATTTCAGAATCTTGATTTGGCGTGACCTTGTCTTGCTTGCCCCGGACCATCTCACCATCATCCTCACTAGTCTCATCTTCCACAGGCGAGGATATGACCGGCTGAGTTTTCTCTGCCGTCCTCGTCGATTCGATTTGACGAGAATCTTGTAGCTTAATCGCTAGATCGAAAATATCTAGGATGGCTTGACGAATAGGATCAACCTTTCCTCCGAGGCAAGCTTCATCTAGCATTTGTTTAGCAAAAGTAGAATGTGATGCAATCATCTGATCGATATCTTCAACTTGTCTCATCTCTGCTAGAAAGTTACCAACCAAGGGGCCGAGTACGAGGTTGCTGAGGTAGGAATGAAGAGTATTGCAAAACCAGAGTAGTTTTGTACGAAGACCATAGAATATTTCCTGGTCTACCGTCATATTACCTAAGCGATCCGAGACGATGCGATGCCTAGTCAACACGGTACTAGCCCTTCGCAGTTGAAGAAGAAATGTGAAAACCGATTGATAGTGGTCCAGGCTCTGGTCTGTTAGTATAATCCGAGATGGCCAAGGTAGTCGATATGTGATGGAGATCGACGGCAGTCCTTCTCGAACAGTCCGCCGAACATCCCTAATGTTGGAGGCAGCACTAGTCCGTGGGGTGCTCACATTAAGGCGATGTGATTCAATAAGACCGTCAAAAGCTTCGCGAGCAATCTCGGTAAGATTTAACCGGTCATGCCAGTGTACGTTGAGCATATTGATATTTTTGAAGATCGCGTTCGCGAACTGGTCAGAACGTGACCCGTCCGACATTAGGTAGATGTGTTGGAGCACATCTAAGTCAGACCATAGATTGTAAGTCTGAAACAACGTTTCCCTGAGGGTTCCTGAAGCTGCATGATGTCTGAATTGCATCCATCGATCAAACACGTTTTTGAATACCTCTGAGAAAGGCACGAAGTCAGATACGGAATCCATATCTACTTGGGTGGCGGGCTCTAATGTTTCTTCTTGTTCTGGGGAGTCTTTCCCTAGAAGCTTGAGTATCACGACACTCTTGCCTGTTGTGAATATTTTGGACGCGGCTGGTTGCAGAAATCGTGGCGCAAACAATAACCCTTGAGGCGTCCTTTTAAGCTGAAACTGATCAACCCAAACCCGAGACCGTGAGGTATCGACGGGCGAGCGGACGACAAAGAAGGTTTTATCGCTATCAAGGATCTCGCCGCTTTGCATCCAGCGACGAATTGGTTGAAGGTATACTGCAAAACATTCGAAGAAGAGTTGGCTAGTAAAATGGTAGACGTCTCCGTCACCCTCCAACTGTAAGGCTTGAGCAGAGTCAAATAGCAACTCTAGGTAGTGGAATGGTTCAGGGTTCTTTGACTGCTCTAGCTTTTCTATAGTCCCCGCGAGGAATCTCAAGGGACGAAGATGGGGGTCGAGGTCATTCAAGACCTTCGTGATGCTAGCGACAAAATCCTGGTCGATACTGGCATAATGTCTTTGCATACTCGCTATAACGTTGTCAAATGATCCTAGCCGAGTTTCTATAGCTGCTTGGAAAACCTGTAGAAGTGGTATTTTCTGTTGTTGCTTGACGTATTCACGTAAAATCGACAATTTCTGCCCAGCGTCATTGGCGGACGCCACAACTGATCTAAAGATTTGCCAGGAGGCATGTGAGAGGTGAACTTCTAGCGACGACTTGGCTTGACAATGAGACAAGCCGTTTTCAAGACCACCGAGCATGAAGAGTATTTCTCGAATTGCCTGTATTTCTGCGATGGCGATCCTCTGAGCTCCAGTGGTCGTCTTTTCCGCTGGCGCTACACGTCTCCAGCTTTGACTCTTGCGAATCTCGTCAAGTTCTAAGTGACCCCGTAATCTTTCGAGGTAGTCTGTAGGCTGCTTACGATAGCGGACTTCAACGCTGGATAATGATGCATCTTCCGACCTTGACGGGGTATCAGACTGGCTGGCATAGTCATCGTCAGAGCTGTAACCGGTGAAATCGACATTTTGCCATAGCTCGCCCTCTTCGTTCCATCCTTCTTCCGTGGCAATATCACTCCATTTCAGCGTTTGCTGAAGATTCGCTTCCGGCTTCTTCAGCGACTCAAGATCATCAAGCCTTGATTTTTGAACTGGTTGATCGGCTAGCTTCAGCAATAGATGGAGGACATCAGGTGTCCACTTGTTCGAACGCTGAGTGAGAGCATCTAGGCGAATCCTTAAAGCATCGGCAATCTCATCCCGATTAAGAACACGAAATCTCTCCTCGTAGCCGTCAAGGGCGGAATGCACTTCAAACTGATTGGTTCGAAGAAAAGAGTGTTGACGGAGCTTCCGTAGACTCGTTTCTTTTAGTACATGACAGCGAGTAGGATCCGTCTGAAACAAATTTATTGGGCTCAGTTAGCATTATTACAAGAGCATGACGAATAAAACTTACCTGGGGCGTGGTAGAAGTTATTGCTTCAATCAGTTCATCTGTTGAGCTAGCTAGCTCAGCAGGGAAGGCCATTCTCTCAGTTCCATCTGTCCATCCGATATTGGGTTGGGATTAGATGTGGATCTAGCCGGCAATACTGTGATCTTTACGAAGTACGCCTCCAGGAATTTATGAGCGCAGAGTGGTGCCAGATTGATTTTGAAATACTTCCAACCTCCAGTCCGTAGGGTACTTCAAGGAGGTGTATACTTCGTACACCCTACGCCAATGCGGGACGCGCGCCAGTCTCATTGTCTAACACAGTACCTAATACTCCTAGCACAGTAGGTCGACCTAACCGGCTCTAGCCACTCTACGCGGTGGGGCATGCTTCATGGTACAAAGTACCTATGTGCATCAAGTCCCCCTATCTCGGCTCTGCCCTACAATACTGAAGTACCGTATCTCCTTATCTTATCATACCTACAGGCGGCCTGTACCTGCGTTAGAGACGTTGGATCGCAGAGTGAAGCTGAGTCTCCTGAGACGCCCAAACTTTCGTTCAAACTCGACTCTTGCTCATTAACCTTCCCTATCGCGTTTTAGCCTCGCATCTGTCTGTCACTGTTGGCTCGGCCTAGACACCATTTATCCTTTTAGAGTTTTGCTTCTACAGCTGGAAATCTACCCCCTGGGTTTTGGTCTTATTTTATTTTGTTACCATCACCTCGGCGGTCCTCTCCTTCTCTCAACCACACGTCACCCGAATTCATGCGTATCGGTCCATAGTGCACGACAATGGCCGTAGCCAGGCCAGTTCGCGCTCTGGCGCTCGCCGCCGTTTTCATTCTCCTTTTCTGTTTTTACAACATATTTCAGCCCAGTAATGGTGCCCATGACCGCTCAAGTCTTAAGAGCAAGGCCGATTTCCAAGGAACCATCGAGAGGGATCCTAACTTAGATCGTGAGCCGCCCTTTGCCTTGTCCATTTCCTAGCCTCTTCACGCTCTAGCTAACATAATGGCAATAGCTACGGGAGAACCCACGGGGAATCTTGTACGAACATCCGATGCCTACGCGCCGGGCAAGGCCGGCACTGCCCGAATTCCTGCGACTCTCCTAGCACTGGTCCGTAATGAAGAGCTCGAGGGAATGCTGCAGTCGATGGCGGACTTGGAGCGCACCTGGAACCACAAGTTCAACTATCCCTGGACCTTCTTCAACGATGTTCCCTTCACTGCCGAATTCAAACGTAAGACGAGCGCTGCGACGAAGGCCGAATGTAGATATGGTACGCCGCCCACGCCCACGCGTCCCGTGAGACAAGAGAGAGCAACTAACGTTATTTGACAGAGGTGATCCCTAAAGAACATTGGGCTAAGCCGTCGTGGATCAATGATGATCTTTTCGCCGAATCCGTTAAAATCCTCGAAGAGAACAACGTACAATACGCGAGCATGCTCTCATACCACCAGATGTGCCGATGGAACAGTGGCCTCTTCTACAAACATCCTGCGCTTGCCGACATACGTTATTACTGGCGAGTCGAGCCCAAGGTGCACTTCTTCTGCGACGTTGACTATGACGTCTTCCGTTACATGCAGGACAACAACAAAACCTATGGTTTTACCATCACGCTCTATGACTCACCAGAGTCGATCACATCCCTCTGGCCCGAAACGACAAAATTCCTTGCTGAGCATCCCGATTATCTCCATGAGAATCGTGCGGACGGTTGGTTGACGGACAGGATACGCCGGCCCGTTCATAATGAGATGGCCAACGGCTACTCGACCTGCCATTTCTGGACAAACTTTGAAATCGCAGACATGAGTTTCTGGCGTAGCCCAGTTTATGAAGAGTATTTCAACCATCTGGATCGGGCGGGCGGCTTCTTTTACGAACGGTGGGGCGATGCGCCAGTACACAGTATCGCTTTAGGTCTGTTCGAAGACAAAAACAAGATTCACTGGTAGGTCGAAATATTCAGTCTTCTGGAGTTGAGCGGCACTAATAAATGAGCGAATCAGGTTCCGAGACATTGGATATCAGCACATCCCATTCTTCAACTGCCCCAACTCCCCCAAGTGCAGAGGCTGCGAGACCGGCCGGCTAACAGACGGCGAGAAGTGGTTGAATAAGGAGGATTGCAGGCCGAACTGGTTCAAATACGCACACATGGATTAATGTTTGATATTTTGGGATACCCCCAACTTGTTCGGTAGTGCAAGAGCTGGGTAGTTGTGTAACCGGACGTATGTATAGGTTTGACACGCGGATGTTTCAGGCGCATAGAAAGGGGCGTTCCGGTAAAAGGCCAAGGCGTGAGATTGATTACCTGTACAGATCTTGTCTTGCGAACGATTTATGTCATGTCAAGGTGGAAAAGCCTCCTATAGCCTACCCGGATCTTCGTACTGTGCTGTTATTTGACAATGGGAGGTGTATAAAAGTGGTGATAACCTGGTGTTTTGAGCAGGGCCAAGCTTTTTGAATATAATCAGTTATAGCCGTACACCGTAACGACACCAGACGTCCCAGTGACGCAGAACTGGTCTCCGAACCCGCCCTCTCTCCAGGCCAGGCAGCTCATAACATTGGTGCGCTCCTTCTCCTTGCCATCCTTACCCACGATCCTCTTCGGTTCCAGTCCAGGCGGGCCCCAGGGGACGCGCAACGTAGCCTTCAGCTCGCCCGTGACCACATCCCAAACCCAGATCCTGCCCTCGGCGGCCTGGGCCGGCGCCCCCGTCATCTCATCGCCGGCAAGCGCATATTGCTCCTTACCGCCCAGGATAGACTGCACGCGGAGACTCTCATTCCGCCACCCGGGAGCCGCGTACGTCTTCAGGCAGCCGCCCGTCTCGCGGTCCATGAGGCGCAGCTTGCTGTCCAGCCCACCGACCAGCACGGCCTTGCCGTCCCTCGTCAGACACAAGCTGGTCACGCTGGGGCCCACGACGTCCGTGACGCAGCGGCCGGCGCGCACGTCGTAGGCGCGGACGCGGCCGTCGACGCTGCCGGCGACGACCTCGGGGCCGTGGGCGACGATGGCGGAGATGGCGTCCCTGGCGCCGGCGAGGACCTGCACCGGCCTCGGGGCGCCGCTGCGCACGTCCCAGACGCGCACGCTCGCGTCCAGCCCGCCGCTGACGAGGAGGGAGTCGCCCTCGCCGGCGAAGCAGACGCTGTTGACGCGCGCGGTGTGGCCGTGGGCGCCGCCCCTGTCGCCGCCGCCGAAGCGCCGGAGGGTCTGGGCGCTGGCCACGTCCCAGAGGAACACGGCGCGGTCGCCGCCGGCGGACGCGAAGCGCGCGTTGTCGGCGGACACGGTCAGCGAGAGGACCTCGTAGCCGTGCGCCGAGTACGTCTGGATCAGACGGCCCTCGGGGATCGCCGGGCTGCTGCTGTCGCCGCCGCCGCCCTTCTTGGAGGATATGTGAGAGTTGTTGTTGTGAGTCTGGTTAGTGGCGGAGGTGCCGGGCTGCGGGTTGTAGAGCCGGATTGACCGGTCGGAGGACCCCGCTAGCACGTATGTTCCTGGAGATGCCGAGTACGCGAGCGCGTGGACGGGGCCTGTGTGAACTGCTTGTTAGCTGCCGATACCCCCTTGGATCGAGGTACGTAGTATCTAGCTTGTGCATGACACCCTTGAAGGGGCCGCCCGGCTCAGTATGAGATGGAGAAGGGGATGGAAAGGGAAAGGGGGCTTTCTCCTCACCGCTTGAGCCCAGCAGGTGTGCTATGGGCTTGTCGGGAAAGGCCATCTTTTAGCCTCGCCACTGATCTCCATGACATGAACACCTCAGAAGGTCGCCGACTCGCTGGGGCTGGCGTTAGGTGAGAGAATGAAGCTTGAGTCGTTGATATCGCTTGAACCTTGAACTGTTCATGGTGAGATTGAAGCACTGTACTTTGTACTTTGTAAAACAAATACGGAACTTGGCTTACGAGGTGCACTAACCTAATACTGACCTAATGACCTTAGCGCATATAGCTTGGCCCAGCTGCGCGGTGATTTATGGGGCAGACTACTAACAAGAGTGGGTAAGCGTAGTTTTCTCCGAGATTGATATCTCCCGCAATTCTTTTCTTTTTCGTCCAACCAGATTTCTATCTCGCCCCCAATGTACGGGCCATTCGCAAGATTACAGGGGGAAACCTATGACGACTCGGGGGTGCTAGTCTACTGCGGCTGTTGGGTGGGGAGAACGCAGGGTTTGGGTGCTCCATTTCCCAATCCTTCGGGCTTAATGTTTTGAGGTTTCAACTTCACGAGCCTATCTCCTTGAATTAGGTGTTAAGATGTTCATCAACTACCTACTTCTACATGGCCTTTCTGTTATTTTTGAGGGAGGCCGCTATACTTCGCAAAAGCCGCAACTATTATCGCTTCAACCCCTTCCCTTGTACATGTATGTAGTATAGGTACGGAATACCTACTCCGTACCTACTTTGATCCTTTCTCCTCTTCCTTCGCGGCACCTTCTTACTACTGTACCTACGTACTGTACTAAAACCTACGATTTGGAGCAAATTATCTAAGCTCCACTATATAAGCGCTATTCCCAGCTATTTATACAAGCTGTTTAGTGATCCGTTATAGAAAGACGCTTACTTATTGGACATGTGCCCAGTGTTGTGGGTAATAAGTAGAGCTTCCTCACCTTTACAAGCAAATGCAAGGGCCGAAAGACCCTCTTCTCGCTCCACCAGTCCCATATTAGCTTAATACTGTAGTCTGTTGGTTCCACGATGCCAGAATGCCATGGTCTTTAGCGGCATCGACGCCTGCGGTCTGTGTCTGTTTGCTTCGCGTGATCAACTCTGACCTACCTACGTACATTGCTGCTTCGCATGAACTTTCATTTTCGTGTAATGATGCAACGTACCCATGCGCTTTTCAGCTCATGATGACCCAGGAACGGTGGATCCAGCGCCTTAATTACTAGGTTAGGTAGGTAGCTTAGCTGCAGCCTGCGCAATGTATGTAGGTCAATTGATCGGGTTCGGCTGCAGACCAAGCACAGTAGTGCAGCATCTAGCTAGGTAGGTATGATAATCAAGTTACGACCCTGCAGGTGAAGATGTTGCTCTTATCTCGTGACGGGGCCCCTCTCCCTCCCGTCTCTCATCTCGCGTCTTATTTCTACGACTACCTACTGAGTAGGCTTCTCCGTCCGACCTTTTTGCGTCTTCTCATCAGGGTGCTGTTATACTAGTAATCTGGGCTTGTTTCGATCATAGGCTATCATGGGGTATTTGAGTTGCTGCTTCGCTCGACGCAAACCTTTGGACCAATCACGTAATGGTGCTGATCGGAACACGCCGAGGCACTCTCAACAACCGTCAGGCGGAGATGTCAAGACGCTGACCGATCTACGCCAAAAATGCGAAGAGAATACTTTATCCACGGCAGAGGCCAGGGCCCTGCTCGATGCATCGGGGAAGGTCAATGCGCCCTTGACACCCCGCGAGATAGAGGAGCTACACCGGATCCTGTCACCGCCACCTCGAGCTAACAAGCCGGGGACACCCTCGTCGACGTCGGCGACGGCGACGGCGAGATCAACACGCACACCGACGAACCACATGCTGCCGGAGATGCAGGCACAGAGCGACCTGTTCTGTCTACCCGCCGAAGTCAGAGCCCAGATATGGCGCAACGCCATTGGGGGGCGGAAGATATACCTAGCAGTGAAGGGGGGAAAGCTGGTCCAGCAAGGGAACATGCAGCGTCCATACTGGCGGCACGTGAGGGGGCTCTTGAGTGTGCCACTACTCTGTCGAAAATCGTGAGTTATGAATCCTACAACACACCGTTGAATTTATTTATTACGTCTCCTCGCCCCCACCCCACCTGGTGCCGTAGAAAAAGATGGCGGCCACTAATGGAATGTTGTCTCATGGGCGGGCAGATATCTGGAAGCCATTAACTTGCTGTATTCGGAGAACACATTTGGCTTCGGATTCGGATCCGTGGGCAGCAGCGGAGACTTCTTTACGCAGGCCGATACGCTCTTGCTGCCCCAGTGCGTTGCTGCCATGACCAGCCTCGAAGTTGGATTTCACCTGAGCGGAGGCTACTCGCAATACTACGACACCCACCCGCAGGCGTGGGACCTCACGCTCGAGGTCACGGCGCCCGAGCCCCTCGCCAACTGGAATTGCGTATTCAAAGCACTGGCGCAGATGAAGCAGCTCAGGAGTCTCGTGGTGGTCGTCTGGGCATCCGGCGACAGGCGGCACGAGTTCAGAGCGCGAGAGCCGGAGCTGATGGACATACCCAGCGGAATGACGGGACTGAAGAGATTCGATGTCTGGTTACCCTGGGATGAGGATGGGTACGAGCACGACGAGGACGAGCAGGACGACGAGCAGGTAGTGGACGGACGATCTCCGCAATACGCCGTCAAGAAATCCAGACCCTACATCGTAAGGAGGAATTTCGAGGACAGGGAGCGGTTTGGAGTAAGTGTGCCCAATTGGAGAGGTTAAGCAAACAGCCATGCATGCTCTTTACCATGGTTCTCTGTATAGTCACTTCATGTACCTGTACCTACTACATGTAGGTACTACTTGAGTATGTGCATGGCGTGCTGCGTTGCCACTTTCACAGGACCTTCACTATTCTGCGGTGTCTCTACACGTCCCTAAGAGACCTGGACTTTAGAGAGTGGACTTGGGTCGGAAGCCTGCCTGCAGGGCTGAACAATTGAATAATACCTTAGGTACGCTTATATGCATGCGGGCATAGGTTGGTTATCTTATCGCACCACCCATTAAGCTCCAATCGATTACGTCGGTCTTTAATTTTTTTGCCTTCTTTTTACCATCGCATTGGCCTATTCTTATCTACTTTGGTTACATAACTCTCCGGTCAGAGCAGAGCAGGCTTTTTCTTCCCCCCCCCCCCTAGTCCAACTCGTATGCACCTATATCTTTCACAGCTTCGTCTGTCCATATGTGCAACCCAGCAGCTAAGTCTGCTCTGAAGCCTTCATTTCTTCTGCCATGCTCCGATTGAACCGCCATAGACTCTACCGCCTTACGAGTTCTTATGCCTGCGCTTCATGTCTGGCGACATGGCATGCGTCCTCCATCATATCCCGACAGAACATCGTCGCTAGCCGTCATGCTCGACACCTGAGCACCACAATCGCGCGTCGTGAGGCTGCTGCCGCGCCCACCGCCTCAGATGCCTCGGCCGATAAACCACCAGAGGAGATCCTAGGGCAAGCCAAGCCCCAGCAACCGAAGGAGAAGAAGAAGAAGAGGAAGAGGCAGCAGGTTACGGCGAGCTCGAGTGCATCTCCCTTATCCCCCGAACAGGGCCCCCAGACCGATGCCCAGCGCCAGTTGAAAGTTCTCCAGGGCGCGCTCTCAGCCTTGAAGAATGTTCTCACCACGTCAGGTGTCGACGTTGGCCAGATACCGACCACGAACCCCGCACCCGCACCCGCCACGGAGTCCGAGTCCGCGACCAAGACGAAGTCGAAGAGCACGCCTAAACCGAAGTCAAAGTCAAAGGCGCAGGCGCAGGCGCAGGGAGACAAGAGAGACAGGAGAGACAAGAGTCGCACGGCTGCGAAGAAGAGCAAGGCTGAATCATCAGAGTCCAGCAGCTCTGTACCCGAAGCGACACAACTCGATCACTCTCCTGAACCTCCCACGCCTCCTACGCCTCCTACGCCAGATGCAGATGCTCCCGCGAATGAAAAACCGCGCAGAGCACGTCGTCCAGCCGCAAAAGCAAAAGCAAAAGCAGCGGGGTCAACCAAGTCTAAGTCGTCAGATGCTAAGTCGGCAAATGCGCGCCGTACCTCATCAAAGTCATCCTCAACGGCGAAACCTGCGTACCTAGGTGTCCCGTTTGGGACGACGGGAACACCATTGCCAACAAAGGGCCTTCCGCAGAGCAAGTCGGGGAAACGACCGGACGAAGTTAACGCCACCGTGTCGGCACTGATCCCGATACAGACTAACCGGCCAGATGTCCCGCCGCTTTCATATGGCTTGGACAGGGTTATTTTCAACCCTGGTGTCTACCAGCTCCAAGATCCTCGCTCCCGAGTCTACAACTTCGACCCCTACCTCTCACAGATCATGCCTGTCGAGCAATTTGACTTCAATGCCTTGAAACAATACGTAACATCGTCCAAAGACTCTACCCTAATCTCGATTGCAAAAGAACATCAAAAGAAATACACTGGATCGACGTCTAGCATGACCTCCATGCTTGCCCACTTTCATTACCTCCTCTCCGCCTGGCGCGACATCAATGTGGCGATGCTATCCAAGTCTTTTTTGCCCGACTCGTTGCAGTTCACCAGAATTATGAAAGCACCCGCAGCCATCTTTTTGCACTGGAAAGATGGTACCTATGCCATCGACGCTGACAAAGAGTTTGACACTGCAAACGTTCTCAGCATGCTGGGTAAATCGATGGAGAAGCTCTTGACTCTCTCCAAGGACGGGTATGAGCGGTATCGACATGGAAACTCGGACCAAATCACAGAAGAAGAGCGAAACGCCGAGGAAGCATTTCACTACACGGGCTTTCAGGATTTTATGATGCGATCGCAGCTTGATGCCCATGATCAGAGAGTGCCAGGAACAGGCATGTTTGACCTCAAGACACGCGCCGTCATCTCGATTCGCATGGATGCCCAAGGCTACGAGAAGGGTCTCGGATACGAGATTCGCGGGCGACTTGGTCAGTGGGAATCCTTCGAGCGAGAGTACTATGATATGATCCGCTCCGCATTTTTGAAGTACTCACTTCAGGTTCGTATGGGTCGAATGGACGGCATATTCGTCGCATTCCACAATATCCAACGCATATTTGGGTTTCAGTATATCCCTCTCACAGAAATGGATACCGCTTTGCACGGACCCGAGAATCAGTTAGTGGGTACTCAGGAGTTCGAGGTGAGCTTGAAGCTGTTAAACGAGATTCTCAACCGTGCGACGCAGAAATGGCCCAAGCAATCCTTGCGTCTACACTTTGAGACCAGGACATCTACAGGGGCGCCGTTCATGTACATCTTTGCCGAACCCACTACCGCCGAGGAGATAGCAGCGGTGCAGAATGCCGGGAGAGCTTCCGTAGAAGCTTTTGAGCGAGACATTCTAGGACTCGTCAAGCATGCTACCGAGGACGCCGTGGAACAGGCGGCTGAGGCTGACGAGGCAAATGGAGAGGACCCTGATGGGTTCGTTCCCCCCGTTGGTCAAGAAACAGATGATCAAGAAACAGATAGTTTTGCTACCTGGCAAGAAGCCCGTCAGATGGTCGAGGAGGCAATGGGCGATGATGAACGAGGGGTCGGGCTAGTAAGAGAAGCTATTGCAGATGCACTAGAGCAAAGCGGCATTCTCCGCGCCAGATCCCAAGCCGAGTCACGCGAGTACGTGAACGCACTCCTTGGAGCTCTTACAGGACGCACACCAGCTGCTCAAGCAGACGCAGCCACGTTGCCTCCTAATGAGGAAGCGACTGTTGACGAAGACGAGCTTGAAGAGCAAGAGACAGATCAGTCTCAGGAGGAGCCAGATCAAGATCTTGGGCCAACATCATCACCTTCGGGGGCTGACATGTCAACTCGCCACCCCGCTCCGGATCAAGATATCGAGGCAGAAGGTGGTCTTGGGGGTGTCCTACCAGACCATACAAATACCGAAGACTCAGCTCCTACCGGGGACGAATGTGAAGGCGACATCGACCCCCTGCAATCAAAAGTCTCATCCATACCTTCAGAAGGTAGCTCTAGCCCAGATGAGCCCACAGTTGATACGAGAGAGGTGCCCTCGACTACGGCCAACGCAGACGCTGATAACACAACAACGGCCATGGAAGCTGCCAGCGAGCCGAAGGGCCCAGAGGAGGAGCTTGAAGAGGATGATGAATACGAGGAAACAAGCGAAGCCGAACTCGAAACAAACGAACCTAGCGAAGATGCAGCGTCCTCAAGCTTAGAGCCACTGAAGAGTCTCATCATGCGCATGGCCCAAAGGCTTGATGAAAAGCCAGTTTCTGATAGGGACGTTGACAGTCCTCAGGACGACGCATCCAAATTGAAAGAATTCGAACGTATTCTGGGGCAGCTCATTTCTCAATCCAGAACAGGGCAACTTGAAAAGGTAATCGGCAAGAACGAGCCGGATCAAGATTCCTCTTCGGAACCTACCACCCTTGTCACAAGCCCAGCCGATATATCCACGTCCAATGAGACAGCCGCCACCCAAAACGGCCAGGGTGAAGAGGCATCACAGCCAGCCGCCGCAGACCAGCCTCAACCTAACCAAGATATCAAAGAGTCCGAGCTACTTGGCCTGACTTTGACAATCAAGAACAAAGTGAACGGTACTTATGTTGAGCGACCCAATAAACTTAAAAAGAGCGACAACTGGACGGTCGAATACGAATTAGAGGAAGTCACCCAGCCACGTGCCCAGAAAATCTACGCGCAGCTCAAGGATCGGCGCCGCAAGGTCTTCGTTGACACCAAAGACAAAGATAAGGAATGGTACAAGATGTGGCGAGGCAGCCTTCACGATTTTACCCAAAAAGGTCGAGAATATAGACAGAAGGAGACGCAGAAGGCGGAAGGCCGACCCATGTATATGGTGGGTGCTGAAGGACCACTTCATTGGGTAGATGTCTTCCGTACGCCGCCAAAGAATCTACAGGTTCTGGACCGGGCATTTTCTGATCAGAAGGATGACCAGAAGGATGACCAGAAGGATGATCAGAAGGAAGACAAGAAGGAAGGAGAGTAGGCAACTAGGCCACAAACAATTCTTGACACACTGACGAAGGAGGCATGTTTGTTTCGGATGCGCCGAGTCTGAAGTCCAGCCGGAGAAGGAGCATAGGACAGGCACGTAAATGCTGGTAAACACGGGCGGTGGTATGGGACCATACAGATCCGCTGGAAGCGAGTCTACGCGTGTAAATTATGACGGACGGCATGTATTGGCACACTTGGAAATGGATCGTGTGGTATGATCTACACAAAACGGTGCGCTGTGCTCCGGCTCCTGTAATGATATGTATTATAGCACCACGGTACCACTTATCACTTATACATACCAATTCCTCGACATTCAGCTAGCCTAGGACCTCGTTGATTGATCCCCTAGATACTAGCATTCTCACGATGCTACTTTTCTTTTCTCGAGTGGAGGTGTATTATTTGACCCTTACGATCTAACGCCAGTCTATATCCGACGAGAGCCTCGTGTTCGGTCTGACGTTCATGGGGAAGGATATGAAAATACCGGGCGATATGGATAAGCATGCAATGTGATTGATTATACATTTTATTTCACTGGAGTGGACGTAGCTGTGTGGAAATTAGTCTGGGGCCGAAGTTCTCTACACTCGTGTCTTCCCGCTACCTAGGCCGGAGGTTTTCTGACCTGAAGTAGGCTGACAAATGTCCCACCAGCTACATATAATAGAGAGAGAGCGAGAGAGAGAAGGGGGTAGGGGTAGGCGGGGGTTCTTACTTCAACTTTTTATCAACAGCTTTTCAGAATATATACTTCAATGCTACCGTCTATCCAGTATTATATTCACAGTATGCGAAGAGAGAGTATTATAGCTTTTTTTTGCTTTACAAAATGGATTAAACTTGACATATACTACCTGTACAGAAAGTCCAGGGTTGTAGAAAAGTTGATCTCAACGACTGCAGGCTTTCTTCTTTCAACTCAGCTACTAAGTGTCTTTGTGGTGGAAAGGTGTTCAATTGGAGGCGTATTTGTAAAGACTATAAAATGAAGAGGTTCCGATCTTATTTATTGTTATCCGGCGCGTTAGACTCATTATTGATGTCACTATTCTGCTAATTTTTCTTTTTTATATTTCTTCTTTTGGTATCTAAATGATCTGTCATATCACTTTTGATTTTACAGCGTGGCACCATCGGGCTTTCTCACACGTCACAGATCCGCAGGGGGGGCTCTTTCGAGACATCTGTCGTAGTCGCAGCAAGGTCAAGGTCAAGGTCAACAATGCTCACCGTCGCGGAGCCGCGCGAGCTCGACGACGAGATGGAGTCTCAGGTCCGGAGGTGGTATTGGGCCGGAGTATTCGTCGCGGCCCTCGTACCCTTCGCTAATGAATATGAATCGCTTCGCGTACGCACCCCCCAGGGCCCGCGCGTGGTCGTGTAGCAGGACGAACACGCCGCGCGTGAGATCCTCGTAGAAGAGGTAGTCCAAGAGCCAGCGATCGGTCTCATCCTTATTGTAGACGGGACGGATCTCAACGCTTCCTCGAGCTAGTATGTCCTTTTCTGCGTGGTCGAACATGTGCTTGAAGGATAAGCGCGATCTCGAATTGTTGGTTAAGCATAGCCAGCGGAGTTTCGACAATGGAGAAGACGTGGACGTAGACGCGGACGTGGCGGCCGAGGCCATGTTATCTGCTATCATGTCACTGTATCTCATTTTCGTGAGCCGCTTGGCGGAAGGGGCCGTTAGCTGCACGAAAGAGGTCACGTAAGCGCAGTGCGAGGGGGAGACTGCATACACGTTCAGAAGTACCGGGCCCGATGACGCCGATAAGGGAACGTCGGTGCTAGGGTAGAATACGTCGTCGTCGAGAGCTCCTAGTGGTTCGTATTGTTCGATCAAGTCGGCCGGAACTGCGGAGCGTGGTAGGGTGATTTCGAAGCATCTCCATTCCGGGGTGGACGAGGCTGAGGGATCAGCGGGACGCGAGGAGTTTTCGAGATTCGCTGGCATTATGTATGGATCCAAGAACGCTGTGACTTTGGGGTCCCAGGCCGCGGGCTGCCGTGTGAGCCCGAAGGCCTGGATCGTAGAACTTTGATTATTTGACATCCTTGTCTGTTTCTTCTTCTTCTTCTCTTTTCTTTTCTTGTCACGCTTTGTAAATCAATCGTTTATGGAAAGATCAGGGGACGTGGCCACAATTATATAGCTATCAGTTAGCGCCTGTAGTTCGGGCCTATGCATGCTGCGTTCATATGGGAGAACACAAGGGGGGTTGGTTATAAGGAGGTTGTTTGAACACCTTTGTCTGCTTGAGAATCTTCGAGGGCCTGTTGGGACATGAAGCTAGACTCACAAATAAATTGTACATGACCAACAAAGAGGTATTGCGGTATTGTTTGAGACGACGGGCTTCAACGAACATGTCACGAGACTCCACAGCTCCTGGCGTGTAAGAATATCCACGTTGGCTGCTGTCTGGATTGCTGTCTGGATCTGTGGGGGCTTCTGATTCCTGTGATTTTCAATTCTTGGCATCAACAACAAAGCCCGGGTTGAGCAAGCACAAGTGTCCTGAATCTACCCGAGATGTCGAGCTTTCCCTTTGTCAAGCACATGGCGATCCTCATTGCTACAGACATCAAAGTGACGTGAAGTGATGTATGATTGGGAGATGCGATTTAGTTGCAAAACGATTCGTCTCTCGTTAGGCATTAGACATGATATGTACTCAAGTTGAAACAGAGCCTCTCCCTCAAGCTATCCTATGCTACATAGGCTGTTTGCTCCCCGCTGACTTAGCTGACCGCTCATGCGCTGAGATCATAGTAAATACACTTTGTCGTTCTGAAATTGTAGACAAAGGCATGGCAACTTCCACGGTTCTCCTCCCACATTGACCGCCAGCCGGCCAACATGTCATGGACATCTCGCATATATCTTCTCTCGTTCTTATCTACAGTTTGCTCTGCCTTGCGCCAGCTTTCGGCATCTGACAAGGCAGTACGTTGTATAAGATTGAGAACATGGTCTGATGTTTCTACAGCTGCAATTGGGCCGTCCAGGAAGTTTTCGACCAACCCCGCGGCATTACCTTGGGCTTGCTCGATAACGGTCTGACGGTTAAATTTCTTGGACCTAGTGCCGGCCACAAGGACGCGCACCTCTTGTCCAGTGTTTGGCGTAACACTGGCGCCCTGCGAAGGCGATGTCGCGTTTGCGGCTGTTTCAGACTGCCCACGCGATACTTGGAGGCGAGAGCCGCGATCGCGTACTGCAGCTCTGAGCCATGGTAGCAACTCGGCTGTCGCAATTTCTGTATCTGGGATGTCTTTGCGGTCCATGGTTTTGATTTTGAGGGTGTCATGTTTGATTATGATGATCCATGAGTACAGCTCGTCCCGATTTCTGGAGATGAGTTCTTCCGGTGAGCGAGAATCGCGAGCGAGTTCAGCGCTAATATCGTGACTCCAGAGCGTGGATATAATTTCAATACCAGTGGTCCGCAAAGTGTGCGCATCGAAGCTCGCAACAAGGACGTCACACTACATAACGTTAACGATGAGCTTTGTTCTTCTGCGAGAGATATGACTTACTCGTTTAGTACCGAAAACCCCCTGTTGTTCCTCCTCAGGCTTCTTCAGGAAAGCCTTACCGGTCGATTTTGGTAATCTCGCCAGCTTTTCCCAGGCTAAGCTAAAGCCGACTGCGTGAGGTCCGTCGCCCTGACCGCTAATCTTAGGACGATGTGCCCTTATCAAACTATCATATCGACCGCCGGCGGCAAAGACGTCCCTGAAATTCTTATCATAGAGGCACTGGAATAGGATACCACTAGTAAAGAAATTCGCCTTGAGGCTGCTCAAAGGATTTATGTATATCTTGGCGTGAACGCCTAAGCGTTTTGTGTATTCAATCACCCCCTTCAAATGAGCAATAGTTGAATGTAGCTGTTCATATAACGGGGTGCCCTCAAAAAGCGTCTTTAACTTTGCGAAAGCCTTCGTTGATGTATCTAGAAAGTTTTTTTTTAGCAGACAGAGCGTGCTATACTGAAGCAATTGGCTAAACACTTACCTCGAAAGTCAAAACGCCGTAGATCTTCAATACTTGTAGCTGATACCCCTATTCGAGGCGATCGCAATTCAGCTCGAATCTTTTGAAACGTAAATGAATGGATATTCAGCTTGGTCAAAGACTCTGCTACTGACTGCCTCGCGCTCAACTCGATATTGCAATAGTCGAAGATGAGCTGGAGGAGATCTGAGTGGCCTAGATGAAAGCACATAGACGATGTGCTTGGAAATGTTTCGATGATTTCATCCAATACCTTAATAACTTCGGCCTCTTTTAACGCCAAGTCTAGCGTATCTGCCGAGGTTATATCGAAATCGACCTCCCCAATCATTTGGGGTTGACCCCCACTCTGCCTGTCGCGATATACATGTCCAAATGTGAAGGAGCGGCGAACTTCCGGAGGGTGAGATTGTTTAGCTAACACCCGAGCGTTTCCCAACATCAGATCGAACGGGAGTTGAACTACTGTTCCATTTTGATCCAATAGCTGCACAATATTTTGGCTGGCAGAATAATGAGGCGAGCGTGGATAGAGGGAGCTTCTAGGAGCCTCGACCGCGCCATGTCGGCGAAATATTGACGTCAGCTCTTCTTTAACTATGCCACGATGTAGCAGTTCGGCAGTGGAAGGGCTCGGAGCAGAAAGATCCCAAGCAAAATCCTTCGTTGGCTCTAAGGGAGCGGAAAATAATGCCGAGACGACCTTCGGGTAGTATGGGGAGCTGCTGTTTGTAAGGCTCGCAAGCGCTCGGCGCGTTGTCTCGTTCTCCATTTGAATGGGTAATTTGCCACTCTGTAAGAGCTCGATACTAGACGGACGAGCCTTGACATCATGTGTCACAAGGGACTGCACGATGTCTGCCGGGATCGGATTCCCGGGCTGAAAGTCATCAGGTAACTGACCAGACTGGCCGAGTTTTCCCAACTTATCAGCTCTTTCCATGCCAGTGATAGAATAATAGCACATCTCGAAAAAGATGATGCCCAGAGAGTACATCTGCATTCAAATTTAGTATTATGGCATGAAGGAATTTGAAATCGCGGCGCTTACGTCAACCTTAGACGTGTACGATCCATTACTCTGTCGTCGAACCTCGGGCGCCACGTAGTAAGATGTGCCGACACTTCTTGTCAAGTCGGTTGACTCTAAATTAGCCGAGACAGCCTTGTCTACCGTAAAGTGACCAGTGGTGGCCAAGCCAAAGTCACCAATTTTGACATTGTGAACACCATCGAGTCCCAATCCGATGAATATATTCTCTGGCTTGAGGTCCCGATGGACGATATTCAGGCCATGGATATGAACTAGGCCTTCTAGTATCTGGCGGAACAGACGCCAGATCTCTTCGGTTTCCTTCCAGAGGTTGCGCTGTATCAAATCCCGTAATGTCTAGTCAAAAATAGGTCAGTAATAGATTGATGGCATGATGTAATATGACCTGTCAACAACCGATTACCTACTCTTTTGTCACAGTATTCCATGGATATATACATGACGGTCCTGAATCCTCTTTGTTCGCTGCGGACCCTAACCGGGGACGGAATGCTCGCCAGTGGATCGCTAGTAGAGTTATCTGAATCTGAATCGTCTTCAGAATCATCGGCATCGTGTCCATTCTGGCCCGCTTCGTCCTCGTCCTCGCTGCCCGAATCATCATAGCCGAATTCGATATTAGGATGACTCGAAGAGATGAAATCCAATCCACCGGTGCTACTGGCAAACTGAATGTCCAAATCATGCGTTGCCGTGTCCTTAGACCCATCAGTATTGAAATTGTCTGTAGATGTTTCGCCGTCAACGTCTGAAAAATCGGGTATTTCCTCCAACCACGTATTGTAATATCTCACGACAGCGGGGTGACTAAGCTGAGAGAGCAACCGAACTTCCTTTAAAATTTCGGTAAGACTAGCTTGCGAGCGTTGTGTAATCTTTTTGATAGCATATATCTGACCGTCGAGCTTCTTTCTCGCCTTCACAACTTCCCCAAAGCCCCCCTTGCCCAATCGGCCCTCCTCAACGAAATCTTCTCGGTAACGAGAGGAAGTACCATACTGAGCAGTAGAATCGCGTCTTAGTCTCAACGGCATAGCTTGCGGTATTGAGCTTAGCGACTGCGAACGAGGTAGGGCATGGGGGGACTCTTCGATCACCACTGGGGCATCAGTTGCGAGGAATTCACTCGAGCTTAACTCGGATGCTCGTGGTCGCTTCTTTGGATCTAGTTTAAAGAACCTTGCTACTAGTTCGTGGCAAGGACTAGATAGAGAGATAGACTCAATAAGGGCATTTGGAGACTGATACCTTTGAAATACATCCAAGCCAAAGATCATCTGCAAGAACACAACCCCAAGGTCCCACACATCGGACTTCGGGGTAAAGTGTGGTTTTGAGTTGCCAGCGACTTCGGGGGGTAACCAGTACGAGGATCTTGCCGAGTTCACGGAAGAGACCGAGTTAGACTTGCGACATATGGCATGCATTTCTCTCTGGTATGCGACATCAGAAAGCTTGGGCACAATATCACCTGTGGCTTCCCGAAAGAGAAGAATATTGCCAGGATGTATATCCTGATGAGTAACGCCATGGCTATGTAGAAATCCCAACGCGTTGAGGAGATCCGCAGTCCATGATCGGACTTTGCCAACATCAAGATGACCGGCCAATTCAATAAGTTCTCCAAGGGGGCCCTTGTCAGCCAAAGGGGTCAGAATGCGGGCGACCCACCCTGCTGAGGCCGAATTATCATCAATGGGCATGGGATCAACGCGATAGTTCAGCAGGCTTATGATGTTGCGGTGGGTTATCTTCTTGATAGATTCTAATAGATTCTCCAGTGCCTGCAGTTGCTTCTTGAACTGAGCGGAGTCTCTGGACGATGACCGCAACTCGATTTCTTTCAGAGCAAGGCCGCAACAGTCTTGAGCGCCAAATTTACCGGGCCACACGCGATATACAGTCGATATCGGGCCCTCTTGTAACATGGTCTTGCCAATAACGACGTTGAATTCAAAGACGTTGCCGGCTGTGTCAGTAATCTCGCTGGGTTGATCAAATTCCAGCCTACTGTCTCCGTAATCTGCGGCCATTTCTGGAGAGCTGCTAGACATAGTTAGCGGCTTCTGGCGTCTCTTGGATTCCTTGACTTTGAGTCGCTGCCGCTCGACCTCCTGTTGGAGCATATCATGCATGACCCGCTCTTCCTCCTTCAGTGCGTCCTTCTTTTTGCGCTCTTTTTCTCGTTTCTGCTCCAAAGCCTGCCTCGCGAGCTCACTCTCGTGGGCGGCCCGCTCTTCTTCCAGAGATGGCAACTCGAGTCCCTGGGCCTTGATCTGAGCAGCATCTTCTAGTATATCCTGCAAACCCTCGACTAATTCATGAATCATGGGCTCGGCCTGTTCCGAGGCGACTAGAGCTTTCGGCTTCGTCTCGATGAACTTCTGTAGTTTGAACAAGGTTGACTCATTCAGTGACTCATCATCCTTCAAGCTTAAGAGAGGCACGGATTTAGGGTAAGTGGCCGTAAGAACCACACTCAGGGTCACAGCCATATCCTCGTCCGAGAGAGCCCTGGCACGAATCTCGAACGAAGGTTCAGACTTCTTCCAAGCTGAGTTGGCAGCTTTGTGTTCAACATAGTCATCCCCGTAGATAGCCTTCAATACCATGATCTCTTCATTCTGGGTGTCAATGTAGTGTGTCTTGGGATTAGTGTCCGGGCTGGTCGGTGCCAGCCCGGGATGGGTTGGATCATGTCCGTCGTAGTTAGGCTGCTGAGGCGCTTTCCAGGGTCCAGGTGTCTTCCACGCCATGTTGACTTAACATCAGAGTGAGCAGTAATAGTGTTCGGTCCCGGTCCGGAAGGAGGTGGGCAAACAGGGCAGACAGTCACAGCCGAAGCTGTGCGTCTTTACTGACCTGCGGCCATCTTGCAGCAGCGATAGTAAGTAATGTTTGGGAATGTGGATGGGTTGGTTAGTATTGACTCCGATTTTGCCTGGTTCGTGTTTTGACTGAACAGCTCTTCAGAGGGCGGAGAAGTAACAAAAAAGAACCAACAAATTGCTGGATGGTAGGTACCTAGCTACTTAAGTACTTTGACCCAATGCAGATGATGAATGGCTTCAGCTGAGTGGAAACTATGCACACCTGATGTCACAAGCCACGAATCACAAGCCACAGTCGCCCACTTAGTCTGGGTATTAGGTATTTAAGTACCTAATGTAAGGTACCTAGGTAGGTAGGTACCTCTGCTTTAGGCTTAAGGGACGTCGGACCCACAGATACGCGGGCGCTACCGTGTTAGTGATGACGGACCCCTCTAAAAGTAAACAGAGCAGCGCAATCATAACCTACCGTTTTGTTGCTAGGCAGCTTGAACCTTGAGCCTGGACAAACTTACCTACTTCAATATCAACAATTCAGCCACGTCCAAACCAGTCAATTCCCCTTCGACACACCAAAAAAGTGCCTTTGATGTGCTTTGGATAGCTGAACCCCACGATTTCCAAAATATAACCGCGCAGCACCATGCTTAGCTGGGCACTTAAAAAGAGCTTTCAAGGCGCCACAGGGCTTCGTGACGCGCCTGAACACGAAGGTACGTCGATAGCTTCACAATCAACAGAGCGTTCGCTTGCTAACAACATGCAGCAGACGCCACCCAACTCGATGCGCCAGACACGCCCGCACCGGTATTTGCAGCGCGTGCGATCAAGAATGCTATATGGGGCCAATCTACCGTCGCAGAAGATGCCCTTCCTACCACGACAAAACCAAATAACACCGAGCGCGCGGCAGCCACCACACAAGCCATCCCAATGGATACCAGATCGCCAACCAAACTGAACAGCATACTCCTGACGCCCGGTACCGGGACGTCTCGTCGGAAACGTGTCTCTTTCGGCCGAGATGTCAAGGCTGCCAATAATCCAAACTCTGGTCTCCTAGCCACAACTTCAGCCTCTAGTGACCAGGCGCGAAAGAAAACAACCCTACAGCAAGCACTAGAGAATTCTCGTCCAACGAAATCGAAAGAGCCAGAACCACAGCCAGAACAGCCAGAGGCCGACACCGACGAAGAATGGGAATGGGAGGATGAAGACATTTGCTGCAATCACGACTTGACCGTGGATCTTAACGAGCCTCACTCAGAGTCAGGAAAGTACTGGAAGGCTGAATGGGCGAAATATCGCGAAGAGGCCAAGTCCGACATCGAACAACTGGTCAAGTACAAGGCGAACGCCAGATCCTTCGCTGCCAAGAAAGATATGGAAGCAAGCCAGTTGAGTCAGAGGCTGAAAGAAGAACAAGCGAGGGTTCTAGAGATGGAAAAGAAGGTCGCGGACATGACCACCAAGCTTGCAGCCACAAGAAAATATGGAACCGACGTGGACAACGCCTCGATGACGAAAGATCTCGCAACACAGGCTGCTCTAGTTGCCGAGTATCGTGAAAAGGTCAAAGATCTAGAGCTCCGCCTCAAGGAAGCCCGTAGCGAGCCAACCTTCGATCGTCCCAGTCGTCAGCAGATCAGTACGTCGCCCAGAACGGAGCAGAGCATTCTCGAGGTCAGCCGAGAGCTTAGAAAAGCGCGATCTGAGCTGAGACAAATGGATCGACTCCGTGACGAAGTAAAACGATTGAAGTCTAACTTGGCAACATCCCGAGAGCGAGTCGCAGCGCTTGAAGCTCAGGCGTCCTTAGTAGGCGTCTCTGAATCATCACGAGTTGGAAAATTAGAGACGCAGCTACGTGAAGCGAAGGACGAGTCCCGGCAGAAAGATGCCGACATGAGAAAGCTCAAGCAGGATTACGAATCCCTCAAGAGAGACGCCAAGGCTAGAACTACCGAAGCTATGCAGGTCTTACAGAGCAAAAACGCCAAAATCGACGAATTAGAGAAGAAGCTTAAGGATATGGAAACTGCTCATGCCTTGAACCGACCGAAAGGCCTTGATGCTATAATTACGGAGCACAATAGAATCACTAAAGATCTAAAAGCAGGCATAGAGTCGCTTGGGAAAACTTCGAGAGGCGAGAGATCTCGACCAATCAACCGACATGTTCGAGCCGCTTCCGTCGAGGATACCAATCTTGACATGACGCAACGATCTCTGCTTAGAGACAGGGACGATCATGTATCGGATACTATTCGACGAGAAGCGCCGTATGGCGGTGGTCTTCTCACTGAGTGGACAGCGGATATCCCAACGTTTGAGCTCCAAATCAAAGACAACAAAACCCAAAAAGAAGGTGCCGAAAAACTAAATGAGAAGCCTCTCCCGGATAATATAAATGCTTCACCATCTCGGCAATCAGCTAGAGTCATAGGGCAACGAACTTTTCATGGAAGCCAGAGAACAGTATCAGATGTGCTCTCTAACAGAGTCAATGAATCGTCAAGAAGGCAAGCGCGCAGACACCGGCAAGCAAACCCGGACGACAGGTTGTCGACGAATCACGACCAGAATATCGCCAGAGGAAGGACGGCCAACGCACGAACTGCGTCTCTTGCCGAAGACAACGCAGCCCCGCATGATGCTCTGGATCAACCGACTCGTCGGCCGAGGGCCCTGTCGAGGCTCAATCGTCTGGTATCATCGGGTAGTGAGGCGCCGCGTTTCGACCTCGTGCAAGACCGATTCTCACGACTCGGAGGGCCTTCGGCGGATCGCAGTGCCCTGGCAAATGCATCGCGTTGTACTTTGCCTGCCGAGCGGCAATCGGCGGCTCGGGCTCGTCTTGAACAGAAGAGGATGGAGAGGCGGAAGGCGAGCGGGCGGTCTCTCGACAAAGAGAATGTGAGGCCATGAGGCTATTTCTTTTATTGAGATGCAGAAGCGCCTGATTGTGAACGTTGGGAATTGTTTGTCACATTTGGTGGATTGATCATTAGGTACATCATTGCACAGTTAGGATTTCTGGGATTGAAGGCAGGTCATTGTTCCAAGGCAACCTAGAGGATTGGGTTTGGCGTTTGGCAGCGCGTGTGTGGGGAAATAAATACCGTACATATATGGCCGCATGAGTTTACCTATGCTAAGCTTGACTCTTGCAAGCTTCATCGTCGTTGCGACCGTGATAAGCTTGACTCTGTACATAATTCATCAAATTTAAATTTAAAGATGCTACAATGAGTGAAGTCCCCAGCGAATTCGACGATGAATCTAGGCTTGAAAATGAGATCGCAGAGCTGGAATCCCAGCTCGCAGCAGCTCGGCAGAGACTGAGCACAAAGAGGCGAGTGGCAGCGAACCCGGGCCCCCAACAACAGCAACAACAACAACAGCACATGCTCTCGCCGGCGCGCGCTCTGCTAGATTCATCGCGCCACTACCTCCTCTTGCTCTCCGACTCGGCGCTCCCGCTGGGCTCGTTCGCCTTCAGCTCAGGGCTAGAATCGTACCTCGCGCACGCGCGGGCTCGATCTCAATCTCGACCTCCTCCCTCGTCCGCGCAGCCGCAGAAGCCCTCCTTCGCCTCTTTCCTCCCGCTCTCTCTCTCCTCGTACGCGAGCACCGCGCTCCCCTTCGTGCTGGCCGCGCACCGCGACCCCGAGGCCGTCGCGGAGCTAGACGACGTCCTCGACGCGTCCATCATCTGCGCCGTCGGCCGCCGGGCGTCCATCGCGCAGGGACGCGCCCTCCTCTCCATCTGGGAGAAGAGCCTCGCGCCCTCGTCCTCCGTCACCCCCGGCGCGCGGAAGATCCTCGACGCCTTCTCCGCCGCGCTGCGGCGCTCTTCGGCGTCTGCGTCCGCGTCTGCGTCTGCTTATTCTAGGAAAACAGGTGGCGAGGCCGCCGCCGATGGTGATGATGATGACGATGACGACGACGACACAGGTGGTCTCCCGCCTCCGGTATCCGCGCACCTGGCGCCGCTGTTCGGGGCCGTGGCCCGGCTCCTCGGCCTCACGCTGCGGCAGGCGGCCTACGTGTTCCTGCTCAGCCACGCCAAGGCGCTCGTCTCGGCCGCCGTGCGCGCCAGCGTGTTCGGCCCCTATCAGGCGCAGAAGGTCCTCGCGGGCGAGGAGTTGCAGGTCTTGATTGCCGACATGGTACAGCGCGAGTGGGACGTCCGCGTGGAAGACGCCGGGCAGAGCGTCCCCGTTATGGATCTTTGGATTGGGCGGCACGAGATGCTGTACTCGAGGATCTTCAATAGCTGATCCGAGAGGACGACGAAAGATAACTGAGCTTTTTTGGACTGGTCGTGTCTAGTCATGTAACTGTGGCTGTATAGGTATTTATTATAAAGGACACAGTGTGAATTTATCACTTCTCCCGCTATCTTTATCATTATAACTACTATTACCAGAGAGCGAATGAAGCATATGAATATGTCACGGAGCAAGTGCTATTATTGGGGTATATATATATGCTCGTCAAAATAAAACAAGACGCCGCTATTCGTCATCGTCACTATCGCTGCCGTAAGCCACTAACGGCCCCGAAGAAACCGCCGGCTTTTCCTTGGGTGCTGCTGTGACCTTGGCCGTTTTTAGGGCAGCTAGAGTGCTGCTTGACAGTATTCCGCCTGTTTGGGTTTCCACTTCTTGTCCGCCTGCCTCTCGTAATACTGCGCTACTGCTTGTATTACCAGACTCGCCACTCTCAATCATTAGCCGCTGCTCATGATCTAGCTCGTAGCCTTGTCTTCCAACTGGATTCACAGCCTGCGCGCCACGAGCGAAATAGATATCGTCCGGGGCCTCATATCCTTCAAGGCCAAAGCCGCTCTCGATCTTTCTCCGTTTCCTAGCTTCGGGATCCCGACCCTCAATCTCGGCTACAAATTCTGCTGGTAGGGCTCGCCGGATCGCTTCTGCAGCCTGCTCCTCGATTCGTCTTGCTTCTCTCGCCTGCGCCATCGGATTCGGGTCGGCTGTCGCCCACCGCACATTGAGGATCTCGTTATGGTCAAGTGCCTGATGGGCCATGGCCTCTTTGGCGAACTGGGCATTGGCCTCATTGGAATAAGTGATAAAACCAACGCCGCGAGTGTTCAGCACCCGAACACGCTCCACTTGCCCCCATTCCGCAAAATGACGGCTCACGATCTCCTCTAAAAACGTATTAGCATCGGCGTCTCTCGCATGCTAGACCAATTGCGTACCTATATCATCAGTGACATGAATGCGTCCCACGTAGATAGTTCGATTTGTTCGCATGAAAGACCCGGTACCACCCATGCTGTTAGACCACGTTATTCGTTAGCAAGATACTAATGATTAACTACTGCTAAAGCAAGCCTTAATATGGTAGACTGACTCATCTCTGTAATCCGAAAACTTATCACGACCGAAGCAGTCCACGTTTGGATTGAAAAGATCGTGAATATCAGGCAATCGATGTAGATATTCGCAGTCCTGCCCTTTGGGACAAATTCCTCTCTATTTGAAACCAGAGTTAGTAATTGCCATAGACAGGAATTTCGGCAGTCGTGAGGTATAAAAGAACAACGAGTGCCAAAATTTGAGAAGAAAAGAAAGAGTGAGCACGTTCTCATACACGTACCGCGAAGAAGAGGCAGAAGTATGAACCAGGGACTTTGTCTGCGCGCTAGTGAGGGCATTAGAATGGATGCTGGCCTATATGCGCAGCGGAACACCGCAATGCCACCGCATAGAAGGACTCACTGTGTAGCCGCTGTCTGTCTTGACGTTGCAGCGACCCTTCGCCGCAGTTTTGGCAAGATACTTGTCTTCTCGGTCGCCCTGTTATTACGTTAGCTTGTTTCTTCGTCTTTTTTATCCGTTTTCACTTACTCCCGACCATTTGTTATACCAAATATTGAATATGTTGCCTGTCTGTGGTGGGGGCTCCGATTTTATGAAATCAGGATCAACTTGGGGGCCTACATATATTTTATGAGTATTAGGAACGGCAAGTTTTGGATCGGACGAACTGAAAAGATTGGACAAATGATCAAGGTCATCATCATTATCGCCACTTACGTGCTGGTCGTTTCTTCCTGATGATTTTCTTGACTTTCTTGGGTGCTGGCGCGGCAACTTCGCCTGATTGCGCCGGCACGAGAGCTGTTTCCTCAGACATCTCGAGGTGAAGATTATTATCGACCTATATGAATTATTCAATCGGTATGATCGCAAAGGGCTGATGAATCCGACACAGTCGATATGGGGTTGCGACGAAGGTTTGATGGATCCGACACACAAGGAAGGGCCCTCTTTGGCGCGTATTCTTTATCGTGATATGAGTATGAGCAAGGCTGAATATCAAGGCTATTACAAGTTTCTGAGATTTTAGGTTAGAAGGTTCCAAGGTTGGTTGAAAAGGGAAACCATTTACTGGTAGGCGTATATGCTTGCATTCTTGCATAATGCTGCTCCACCTATATCTCTTTAAACGATACTTGCAACTAAGGCCCGCAGACTGCTCCACCTCCCCAGATCGCATGATTAGTGCTGCTCTATTCACTGACCTCTAACTAATTTCAGTTAGGCTACTCCATCATGGCCCTGTTATATACCTCGGCCATAGGGCCGGTCACGCTGTTTCTAACGTGCCTCGGCTGATTAGTGTGCTTCCAAACCCGCCTTCTCCATTTCTTCTCAACTGTCAAAGAGGGCTGTTACGTCTTCTCTAGATGTACTTCGTAGAACCATTTCCATCTATTGAATCAACTTAATTGACACCATACCGATAAAGTCTAGATAATTTAGCATAATGTCCGCCCAGATACCCGATCTCGTATGCTGCCTTCCTACCGTGACCATGTTAGGCCTATACTTATGGTTATGCTGATCGGTAAACACAGGTTGCCGGTCGTGTTAGCGACAAGGCAAAGCGGCAGTTAGACATCGTCGCCAAATTTGTTGAGGAAGAATGTATCCCGTAAGCCCTCTGCTATAGCTACCAGCCAATTCCGCTCGTTCTAATCAGCATCATCATCATCACCAGGGCAGATCCAGTCTTCGAGGCCCAGATTGGCGTGGGCGCAGCGCGATGGGAAAGCCATCCGGCCATTATCGACGAATTGAAGGCGAAGGCGAAAGCCCTTGGTCTTTGGAATATGTTTTTGCCAAAGGGCCACTACAAGGAGTCGCCGGGATATACGAACCTCGAATATGGACTGATGGCTGAGTGGTTGGGCAAGTCAAGGACAGCATCGGAGGCCACCAACTGTGCTGCCCCTGATACCGGTAACATGGAAGTTCTGGCCAAGTACGGCAACGAAGCCCAGAAGGCAAAGTGGCTCAAGCCTCTGATGGATGGACAAATTCGATCTGCCTTCCTCATGACGGAGCCGGACGTTGCCTCCTCTGACGCCAGGAATATCCAATTAAATATCAGGAAGGAGGGCGAGGAGTATATCCTGAACGGATCTGTCAGTCCTCCGTCGATATTTTGCATGCCTAATACTAATAAATTCACAGAAATGGTGGTCTAGCGGTGCGGGAGATCCGCGATGCAAGATTTACATTGTTATGGGCAAGTCTGACCCAAGCAACAAGGATCCATACAAGCAACAATCTGTCGTTCTTGTCCCTGCCAGTACCAAGGGCATCACAATTCATCGGATGTTAAATGTCTATGGCTACGATGACGCACCTCACGGGCATGGTCACATCTCGTTCGATAACGTCCGGGTTCCCGTAAGCAACCTTGTACTCGGGGAGGGTCGTGGCTTTGAGATCATCCAGGGTCGTCTTGGACCTGGCCGGATCCATCACGCCATGCGAAGTATCGGCGCCGCTGAGAGGGCACTCGAATGGATGCTGATGAGGATCAACGACCCCAAGAAGACGCCATTCGGCAAGCAGCTGAAGCAGCACGGTGTTATCCTCGAATGGGTTGCGAAATCCCGTATCGAGATTGATGCTGCTCGCTTGATTGTGCTGAACGCAGCAGTGCGAATGGATGACCTAGGCCCGAAGGCCAGCCTTAAGGAGATTGCTCAGGCGAAGGTCCTCATTCCTCAGATGGCCTTGACAGTCATCGACCGGGCCGTGCAGGCCTTTGGTGGTGCTGGCGTGAGCCAAGACACACCACTTGCCAACATGTGGGCGCAAATCCGGACTCTGAGGTTAGCAGACGGCCCTGACGAGGTCCATCTCCAGCAAATGGGCCGAAACGAGAACAAAAGGGGAGCCGAAGTCACGCAGAAGATTCAATCTCAAAAGAAGAAGACGGAACAGTTGTTGAAACAGCACAGGGTACAGCTATTCCAACCTGGCACAAACATCAAGCATAAATTGTAAGCATAGGGTTGACACACACCCCGTATAGTGTAAAGTATTGAGGCTCGGAGTATAGCGTAGCGAGCTATACATGTATTCTGTCGTATCTACTTGAGATAGTTATTTATTTACCTACTTAGTGGTTGAATGCAACAAAGCAACAAGCTATGTATGCTACATAGTACCTAGGTATTGTTGTTTATCTGGAACATCCTTGTCCATAAAGCATGGACCAGTTATATGAACAAGGGATAGCCATAATGCTGCTTGGTAAGTTGTGTGAGTCATTCTGTGCCATTTTGCATAACGTGAGTCGCAAGAATGCTTCGCGGTTGCGAGGACGACCAAACAATGATTTGACGGGAGGGAGCGAGCGCGTGGATGGGATCATGGAATGGAGTCGATGTGGGGAATTGTGGTCGCACCTACCCATAGTGCATGCAGGCCGGATCCCTGCTGGTAGCCAAGCCCGTTTTGAACAGTTTGCGCGTTGCTCTGGCAATCAGCATTGTTGACTTGAGAAAGTCCTGGATGGAGATTTTTTTCTGCAAGAAACCGCGTTTGGAGTGGAGCTATATCTGTCACTACTTTAACCCATCGATGAATTGATAAAGACAGCATTCCTCGACCTACATAAACATCATCTGTGAGCAGAAACCATCTTCCACTTCCATTACAACCACCACTATCAGCAGACGCACTTCTTGGTCGCACTCATCCTACATACAACCTCGCGCATCAAGCTCTCTTGCACAAAGCATTTCTAACCCCTGCCTTGAACCCAGTCAATCAAGACTAGCTCGATCGACTTGCTTGCTTGTTACGATAGATAGTCATCCAGGATCACGAACCAATTCGCAACCTCGACAAGCTTCTGTTCTTCTATCTTGGCGCAATGGGTTCCTCCAACGTTCTGTCCGAGAAGGACGCCAACAACAGCCTCAAGAACCTGGCCGGAACCGGAGCCAACAAGGGCGACGTCAAGAGTATGGAATACCACCGCCAGGTGTTGCAGTCCAAGATGGAGGAAGAGAGGTACGGCCACGCTGGTGCCAACAACACCGCTATTCCCACACCCACCACTGCCGTTGGCACATCCGCTAGTTCTGGTACCACGACTGTCGCCGCCGCCGCGAAGCCCTTGCTGGCATCGTCCGCTTCCCAGATGATCTTAAACAGGACACGTGCCGGACTCCCTGCTGACCCCAACGCCCCTGGCGCCTCCAGTTCTACTCATCAGTATATCTCCCCTTCAGACAACATCATGAGCCCCTGCACCGCCAAGCTCAGCGCTTATAAGAGTCGTCAAGCCGGAAAGTATGTTCAACTGTCGATTTTCCTTCCTCTCTCTCGCTCTCTCTCTCTCTCTCCCTCAAACATCGATACTTGCCACCATACCCAATACCTATCTATCGTCAGGTAACTAACCTCACACGCTCCAGGGCAAAGCCCAAATCGCTGTTCGCCCAGGCGTCCGCTAAGAAGTTCGTCGGGGACAACGTGTTTGGTGCCAGAAACGCCGAGCAGGGCCCGTCGAGCACGTCCAGCAACGATGACAATCAGCAGAGTAATTAGCAGACCCGCGACCTCCGCGCCAACAAGCTCATAGCTCGCATCACATCGATCCGGTCCGGTCCGGTCCTGGATCCGAGAACAGCTCGCTGTACCAACAACTTATTTATTCTGTCATTTTAGCAGTGCCCCCCCCCCCCCTCCCCTTTTTCCAACTGGATCTCACGTTTCCCAACGTAGACACTGCTTTCTACGGTGATGGTGGTGATGCGGACGTGTACATGTCTACGGATGGGTGGAAGGGATGCTTACGGTTACAACGGCGTTTTGAGGGACATGGGAAGGAGTCTTGAGGGATATGGGAAGGAGTCTTGAGGGATATGGGAAGGAGTCTAAGGTCAAGGGAAACGCGGAATAAATATGGACCTTGTAGAAGCCTACGCTGCGAAATGTGCGCCGTCTCTCACTCGAGATAGAGGCGCTTGACGACTACATACGATAAATACATACGCATGACTCACGAAAGCATGATGCCAACGCTCTCCCTTGGTGATCTTAATACCACCACAGTCGCACCACTGGCCGCTGGATTCTGGTGGAGTAGACGAAGTAATGTATTGATCTACCAAGAAACACGTTGAGCTAAGCTAAGCCTTGAACGCGCTCACTATGTAGACTACATCTTCATCAGCTACAGCATGTCCCAGTCCAACGCGTTGGGGAACATGACGTGCACTCGCGCCCCATACCAAGGCATATTTATACGTCTCTTTCAATGTGCGGTGGATGCGATCACAAACGTCTTCGATAGTACTGCCGCTACGGACGATGAGGGCCTCGCTGAAGTTTGGATCGACACCCTTACGCTTGGTATAGATTCGAATAAGGCGAAGTTCTTGCCAACAACGTTCGACAACATCTTGGACGCCGAGATCGAGTTCGCAACTCATGACGGCCGTCTGTGGCTCGCGTGCCAGGCGGTCTAGGAAATCGAGCGACACGCTGTCGATCTTGTTGTACACGTATAGGCACTTGATGTACTTGCGGTGGTCCTTCATGATCACGTCAATCAGGTCATCGACCGTTGCTTCGTCGTCGCGGACCAGCACCTCGCAATTCAGAATCTTGTAGTCCCGCAAGATGTTGAACACCATCTTCTCGTCGAGCCTCTTCGGCGGGTTCTGGAAGGTAATCTTCATGCCGCCTGCCTTTTTACTTTTCAAGTAGATGTTCCTAAGTCGGTCAGCATTGGTCGTGCTATGCGCAACGCTCGCGAGGTGGATGATTCATACGGTGGTTCTCTATTTAACCGGATTCCTACAGCCTCTAATTCAGCTTCTAACTGGGCGCGCTGTTCCGCCTTCTTCGTCGCATCCAGGACCATGAGGATCAGATCGCTCGTCTTGGCAGCTGAAATCACTTGCCGCCCTCGTCCCTTGCCCTCTGAAGCACCCTCGATGATCCCCGGTAGATCAAGTAACTGGATTTCGGCGCCACCATACTCGAGCACACCGGGGATGGCTGTTAACGTCGTGAAAGCATAGGAAGCCACTTCGGATTTCGTCTTGGTCACTTTCGATAAGAACGTCGATTTTCCCACAGACGGAAACCCGACGAGGGCTATTCTCGCGTCCCCACTCTTGCTCACGTCGAATCCAGCACCGCCTCCACCGCCAGCACCAGGACCGGGTTCGAGGAGCTGCGCTCTAAGTCGGGCGAGTTTTCTGTTCGATAAGCCTGCTTAGCCGGGTATTTGCAAGACAGAATGTCGAGAGTCTTTACCCCTTCAGAAGACCAAGGTGATATTCTATGGCGACGTCAATATCATGGCTCGAATCTCTTCCGCCTCATTTGTTGGCTTACCAGTCGCCTTGTTCTCTATATCGTGACCACTATGTCAGACATTGGCATCAGTCACATCACTTTCCATCGCCTACGAGGTAACCCAATAGCCCTTCCACAAACATATTCCGTGGCAAGGCGAAGAACATCGTAGACGAATCACGTACCGAGCGCCACGAGGTTCTTCGTAGAAGGCCTATCGGGTCGCCTCTTAGGTGATGGAGTCCGAGTGCTTACTCTGAGTCCTCCTCATCTCATCCTCGATCCTAGGTATATTAGCCTCGCTTTCGAAAGCCAGTCGCTGTCTCGGCACTACTTACTCCTTGATCTTTTCTGTGATATTCACCATCTTGTCCGTCTAGCTTACTTTGTCGCAATCATCAACGAACGGATTCACTCGATATAGTCTGGCCTAGCAACCTGGCCGATTCGTTACAGGGACTAGAAACACTGGGCACCAGTAGTAGAGAAGATATGCAAGCTTTGAAAGCTTTCCGATAGAATGGTGATACGAGACACTTGATACTAGGGCAAAATGACTATGATTTACAGCCCCGCCTAACCTGGATGGATCAAACGAGAAAGCGGCAGAATTCAACGTGGGGTTGGTATACGGGCTATTTATAATCTCACCGCCTTCCATTCTCGGCTCCGCAGGAGATCTGCTCCCTGGTGAGTAGGTATGTGACCTTGCCTAAATTACTTGGTAGGTAGCACCTACTGTCATACTTCGTACAGCGCTCCGCACCAGCAAAGTAATTCGATCGACCCCGCCTAGACACAACCTTGTCGCGCTATCAGCTAGGTCGAATGCTACCTGTAGTAGCATTATGCGAGCAAGGTCTTCACAAGAGGATAAGTAGTAGTACCTAGGCTGAGAAACCAGAAATTTATTCATGTTCATTCTATACCTAATACTTTACCTTATGACCCTAGATCTGGCTCAGCAGGTTGCCGGCCGCGGCGTCGAATACGTTTCGCCGAGGGTACCTCTAACCCCAATTCATCCGCAGAAGTGTCCGACTCGTCAAAAGAGGATGCGATATTGGGGTCGAGACGGGATTGCGTCAGCGTCCGCTGGCTGGAGGCAAAGCTTAAAGCTGGGTCGTCTGGAGGTGCCAATGGGGTGTGGTCATCTTGCATCAACGGTTCGTTCGCCTTCTCAATCGCCTCGTCTCTCATTTGCCTTGCCCAATCTCTTGCATTTCGATACGCACCCGCCCCAGTCCGAAAAGCATCGGCACCACCGGTCAAGGCATAGCCCCCGATCTGTGTTGTCACGTATCCACCACTCGTCCCTGGACTAGCTGGTGAAAGTGGGTGACTGGTATACACCTTGAGAGTACCCCCGTGGTAGGTGGATGTTATTGTGTATGCTTTGTTGTCGGAGTCTAATTCCGCATGGCTATACGTTTGGAGACTGCGAATGCCTCTTGCTCCTAGCGCACCATCATAACATGCTTGACGCTCAGCCACTGCAAGGGACCCATCTGGACCTTTCACGGCGAGAAAGAAGTTTGGTGCGACAGGAAAGTCATGCTGTGTCGACGGGACGATATGCCCACTCAGCTCTGTCCGGATTTGTCGATTCAGCTGCTCGGGGCGGGCACCGTAGTACCGATCCGGATTACCAGCCACAAGAGAGCCATCCGTCAGGTGGTCAAGATTCGTCAAGGGGATTTGCCCGGAAATGCACTTGGTGTCCCCGACCTCCCCTTCGATGATGGGAATCACAGTGGATATGACTTGCCATTCCTTGGCAGCATGTGCATTTGCTCGTTTGAATTTCTTGAAGTCGTCATTAGTGAACCGAGAAGGGGATAGTGAAGGCCGCGGTCGTGCCATAACTCGCACAATCTCTTCCAAGTTTCCTGGTGGACGGGGCGTCCTCCCGTCGGGGTACTCGTATTGATCCGGATAAATGCCATGGTCGATGAGATGCTGTTGAAAGGCGCGATCATACGGACTGGTACTCTTAGTGCTGGTCGTCTGAGGCGTCAGAGTGCTTTTCTTAGAAGAGGAAGCCAGGCCACGTTTTCGTCGACCGAGACTGGAGAGATTAGATCTCATGCCCGACCTGCTCGTGACGACAAAAGGCTCGCAATAATGCTGGCTAAGATGTCAGATGGAGAGGTACTGCGAGGGAGGAAGAAGCAGTGGGCATGACCTACGGCTCGTAAATCTGATAGGTCGGGACCTCCGTGTCTTGCAAAGCCTCTAATCTTCTTTCGTTGGATCTGGCTAGAACGGTCCAGGTACAGTGTGGCGGGCTGTATAGATGGATGTATAGATGTGCTGGCAAGCTTCTTCTGCTTGCTAGCAGCACGCCGTGTGACGGGTCGACGAGGAAGACGAGGGCGGATAGTTCGCGCGGGGGACGCGGCGGCAGCGGCGGCGGCGTCGTTTCTTCGATCTAGCTCTCGTAAGGCGCTTCTCGTCAAGGGGATCTCGGACAAATTATCCCAGAAGGCGGGCGGTGGTCGAGTGGGATGGGTGAGCTTCTGTTTCTCTGGCGAGGGCTCGTCGGTGGTGGTGGTGATACTGATGTCGCTGGGCCGTCGACGCTTGCCGCTGGATAGTGGTAGCATAGGGAACAGTTGGCATTACGCATCTTGAGGGGTCGATCAGGTGGGAGGCGCGCTCACATCGCATTATAGAGCATTCGGTTGGATGCGAATGACCAGACCTGCTGCGTGGCTTGGGCTAGGGTAGAGTGTTGGTTGCGCCGCGCGTGTACGTACTAATACTTACTGAAGTTGTGAGAGTGGAGAAGTTTAGGTAGGATAGCAGGGGAGCCACAGGGGAACAAACGAGCCCCCAGTTTCAGAAACCAAATGCCAATCACGCTACTTTGTACAAATAAATAATGCATTAACCGAATCGCAGGTCTGGCTTTCCTTCTACATGTCTCAGATCGATATGCTGCTATCATGTAGATATACCATGCTATCGACTCTGGAATTACAGTAGATAGCTTAAGGTAGGTGCTTAGAGCGAGCTATCATGTTGGGTAAACCTGCGCAGTGATGAAATATCGTCCTTTCAGAAAGGGAAGTATGGAAACATGATCAACGCATCGCATACATAAGTCATAATCCCGTGTCCCTCCCTAGATCTGTTACGCCCGAAGACGGAGCAAGCCCCTATTTCTCAACTGGCATTCGCTCCCTAGCGTCGCCAAGCAGGTGCCATATCGACGAACATCCGAGGAATTCTATCACTTGATGAAATTCCGGGACCCCTTCGCCCCGTTGCCTCATATTCGTACACGCCATCGAGCCAAGTCATGTCTGTGTTGTTGCTGACCCTCAAAGTTCCCTATCAACCCTAACGTGACCGACCCGTGCCTTCAAGCTTCGCGATACTCGTCTCGGGCTTATTGCTCTACACAGATCCTCAGATGTCTTCGACATCATATTCTGGCACATTCTCGAGCCATTCTTCTGTCAGTCTGCCTTTCTCATTAGGCTTCGCTACCCTCTTGTGCGCGTCATGCTGAGCGTCTAGAAGTGCTGCCTCCTTCTTCGTATCTCCCGCCTTGAAGATATCGAAGTGACCAGGTTTGGCTTCAGTCGTGGGCCCAGCCTTCGTATTGGACTTAACTAAAGCTTTTCGACTTAGACTGATGCTTGATCGGCGACGTGTAGCGGCGATTCGGTTTTGGCGTGAGCAGGTACTTGTCGGATATGAGGTCTCATGCCACTTTGGGAGATCCTGAAAATACAAGTCTTTGCTTTCGGGTGGTGCAGGTTGCCAGAGTCCGAGTTCGCCAACAGCGCGATTTGGATCAATGGCTAGGCCTTGGATACGCCCAGCCAGGCTATGCAGCCCTGCCACAGCCTTCTTGGCCCGGCGCTCCCAGAGCTTCTCTACACAACTGGTATCTACTGCTGTACCACCTGGGATGCTCTGATCATTGTCGCCGTCAGGTGTACCGCATTTGTCACCAAGGGCATTACGCTCCAGTCTCATCTGCTCATATTGAACGAAGTGGCGCATATCGACATCGGTCTGCCAGCGCTTGTCAAATCGATCCCGTGCCAAGACGCGCACCCATTGAACCCTAAGCTTCAATAACGCATTGTTGATCCTCGAGTCCTTGCGAAAATACTGGCATATAGGGACGCCGTCAGGCTTCTGCGTCCTGGAAGGCCATTCTAAATAACGGCGTGCCACGGCAGGAACCTCTAGTGTCACTGTGTGTAGATTTACGGCATGAGCGAGACCCCTGCCAGGCAGAAACTTGAGAATGGCATCTTCAAAGTTACGGCGATAATCGCTGAGATGGAGTCGGTTACGGTACACGGTGATCTTGATGTGGCGCATTAGGTGACCATGCTCCTTCATCGGAACCACACTCTTTCCAAATACCTTGTGCAGCACTTGGTTTGTATGTTCGTGTGATGCCGCCGGGTCCCGCAGATCATACGAAAACACGTTTTCGCCGAACAAGATGCGCAAACCTTGGTCTCTCAACACTCGGCACGTGGACAGGATGGAAAGGCTTAGGCGAGGACGAGAGCGCGGATACACGAATTCCCAGCCATTAAAGACCGAAATGTCCTTTGGCCACAGAACCAGGTAGCGCAGGATCTCGTAGCGGATCTCAGTCGGTAGCGTCATAAATCCGCCCATGGCGGTGATGGGGTCCTGGTCGCGAGGTGCGGTGCCCACCGCCGGCTTCGAGGGCGGGAACGGCTCCTCAAGTGTCGGATCTTCCACCCAGGGAGCACTGCGTGCCACTTTCTTCATCTTGGATCCGTGACTGACCTTTGTCCGCTTACCGTGACTGTCATCGTATGCCGGGTAGGCTGGCCGTTTCTGCGGGGGCAACGAGGTGTCGATTATAAATCCATCGTTGTCGAGCTGGGAAGGGGTTTCAAGACATCGTGCCTGACGTTCTTTGATCCTGCGAAGCGTCTCCTCCCTTTCTTGCTTCTTCTTCTGTGCTGGTGTAGGCTCTACTTCCTCGGACCTGGCAGATTTCTTCGCAGGTGGCTTCGTCGCAGTGCGTGTAGACACCCTGCCACTCGATTTGCGGGACGGCATGTCGTGGAAGCTTAGACTGAATGTCTGGTTTATGTCGTCGGCTTCGTTCTCAGATAGATGCTATGCTTACTGCCGGTATGGGAGATGTCAACAAACAGGATGACGGCGAGTGAGCTATATTAGAATCAAGTCATGTGAGTATGAGAGTACTTTTATGTTGGTGAAATGGAGGTGGTGAGATGTGAAAAGGTGGGATGTGAGAAGATGGGATGTGCTAAGGTATAGATTATGGGCGTGTCTCATGAGGTAATGGAAACATCAGATCATCCTCCTTCGTGTACTTAATCAGAGGCATGCAGAGCAGGCACTTATATGAAAGCCTTAATGAGGAGGTGAAGAGGTGATAAGTGCTTACCTTAGGTGAGTGAGGGAGCGGCTAGGTAGGTGAAGTGGACACGGTAGGTGCCTCGTCAAGGTAAGTGAAGTAAGGTAGGCAGGTAGGCTTGAAGCTACAGCGGTATCAGCTGCCCTTTTTATAAAAATCACTTGTGCAGACATGGAAGGATTGGTATACGTGAGGCGCCGGTATACTGAGCACCTTCCCTCTATTCACAACTTATATTTCATATTCGTGCGGTCCAGTCCACGACCTCAATATGTGGGAACAATTGGAATTACAGTATCTATTTTCAACACTGAATAAGTGTTAGTACCCTATTCATCCAAGAGCCTCTATTTACAGATAAGCAGTAATGCATATACCAACTTAGGTTTCTAAGTTGCGAGGCAGGCGCTGTTCCCGACGCCCATTTATAGAAACGAAGGACCCTTAGCTATAGGTAGGTCCTGTGTATGAAGTCTCTGTGGCCAACCCGGCATATCGGTAAGCATTTAACTCTACCTATTATTCTTAAACATCTATAAAGCGCCTAATAGTAGATCTCCAGCTAGGTAGAGTACGGGCGTGTGTTGTTCATCCCTACCTAAGTTTCAAAACACCGAAGCTCACCACCGCGCTGGTACAGCAGGCGATAGCTAGCACAGCCGCCTACGAACGTAAAAGTAAACAAGTGTTAATTACCCACCACATGTGAATCCCAGTATGGTAATAGCGGATATATATGTATTTATTTAATCTCTTGCCAGGCGGAGAGCAACTGAGTCGCGCAATAGAGTGGCCGAACGAGGCCAGTGAGACACCCACGCAGTAATAGCTCTGCAGCTTGTTGACTTAACTTTGGATTCACCTATACGCTTCAGAAGAACCCCATCTGGTACAAGGCGACGGGGGTCGTGGTCGATTTCATCCGCGAGAATACGGTACGTGGGGGTCTACTGCACCCCTTGAGAGCCGTCGCTGAGGAGGCGGAGAGGAAAGGGGCAATGATACCGCATGCTAACCGATATTCTATGAAATTCGTGTTTTCTGTGTAAATTTTATCATCCAGACGAGCAGCGCAATAAATGACATAAAATCGCAAAGTTTAATAGATCGGATAAGATTAGAAAGGCCTGTTGTTACATTCGAAGGACTATCTCTTAACCTAGTTTTTACCAGCTTCTTTAAACTTCACCTCGTATGATTACGACCGGTAAGATACGTCCACGCACATAAAATCACCCATGGTCCCCATCACGAGGCCTCTATATTCGATAATCAATAACTTTTTTTTGAGAGCCGAAAACGCCGAGCTGATAGTGTGTATCATACTGTCCTCAGACAGGAGAGTTGCTACTCCTTGAAAAAGACTTGCCACCGCCGCCCGTAACAGGAATTATAACCCCAAAACTCCAACCACTCCACCGTTGGTGTGTTATCATGCGTTTCCCAGTAGAGAGGCGTGTGGTGTTGGAATGCGGAGGTGCCCGTTGAGTTAACGCTATGAAGACGTGGACCGATGTTCGCTTTCCTTGACGCTGCCCCATATCAAAGTCGGCCAAGGCACTTGCTATGCAATAGCACTCGTATAATACTCAGTTGTAGCACAAGCAGTTCGCCCCGACTGCTCATATGTTTGTGTTTGCCAAGGAAAGGGCAAAAGATGGAGTGGGCCGTGAGGCTGACGGGAGTTTCAAAGCTGGTGGCATGCCTACGCCAACCAATCTTCTTCGTCTCTCTTTAAACCTCTCATCACGAGCCCTTCGTCGACTGAGTCTTCGTCTTGAGTATCCCTTTCAGTATCTGGAGCCCTATCGCCCTCAGGGAGAGTGGCTAGCGGGTAGGCGGGTTCACATGTGAAGTCGTACTCGTTACCGAACATCCATGTCATACCATTAGCTTCCTCCTCCATGGGGAAAATCTCGCGTGCGTATTCCTCAAGACCTCGCGGCCCTTCCCATAATGCCAACGCATCGTCAGGACACCTGGTGTCGAGTTCCCGGTCGCCAAAATAGGGCGGCTGTTTCTTGGGGTCCTCGTTATACGGGGAAAAAAGTTTTTCTAAAGCCTCAAGCTGTTCACGATATCCTTCTGGTATTTTCACTTTCAGCTCAATGGGTCCCCTTTTATATCGCACTGGCCTTCCGACTCCCCTTTCAAAGGCCCTGCAAGCTTCTAATGGAGTCAGATACTCGTAAGCCAGTGCGATGCGTTTCCCATTCCATTTCGCGGGTCCATCTTTGAATAATTGAAGAATCGCTGGGCCAACATCGTGCTCTGCATCTAACCAGGGGAGCTTAGCATTAGGGTGGAAGGGGGCTTGCCATTCGAAAGACCCATTCGGCTTCAGCTCCATACAGAATAACGGATAAAGCAGCGACGTGAAATTATTGTTGTAAATGCCTGTATACACAAAGGTAGATGGCAGCCCAATATTTCGAACGTACTCCTCCACTTCGTGCTTTGCTGCCCAGAGGGGGAGTGATGGCCATGTACTGTCATATTTGCTATGGTCTGGCATCGATGAATAAACATAATGCTGGATTCCGACCTGCTTCGCTGCGCTGGCGATGGCCCGCCCTATGTGTATTTCATTTCCGTAGAAAGTTGTATTAACGAAAGCTAACTGAGCACCGCGGAACAGCTCGGTAATCAAGTTATGGTTGACCAGAATGCCTGGGAGATCTCCGTGGGCCGTGACGTCTTGCTTGTCATCTGGCTTGTTGCGAATGTATAATTCGCCGACGAAGACGGTCACATTTGGATTGGTGGCTACCTCGGTGGCTATAACGCCTTCGAGGTTTCGCAGCTGCGCTCGAACTTTGAAGCCGACAGCTGTGGCTATTCGAATTAATGAGGCAGCCTGACGGCCGCTTGCGTTAATGACGGCAATCGTCTTGTTCGGGGACGGTGTTGAGCGCTTTAAAGGGCGGAAGCTCAACGAATTGTTCCTCGAAACGGCAGTGAGGGGGGAGCCCTCCGAATACGAAGACCGCGAATGCTTATGCTTTGAATACTGGACGGTTTTTGGCGGTCCGCTCTGCGGGTCGCTGGATGCCGGTCGGAAGACCAGATCAGTCTGAATCGAGATGGGACTTGATGATGGCATGATCATGCTGGATTGCTGAGCCAAATACAAAACTCTGCAAAATAAGTAACGAACGAACGAACGAACGAATTAGCTGTCTAAGCTAGTATTCAGGATTTTCGGCCAATCGATTTTGCGATATTGGAAGTGACACGCATAGAGAGTGGTTGTTGGGTTTGTTTCAAAGGAACGCGATGAGGTATTGGAAACCTCATCGGAATGCAGAATGGGTGCAAATCAAGCCAGGATTGGTTAGGTCTCGGCTACCAAAGGTGCCTGGGGTGCCAATGATGAGAGCTAGGAATGAACACGTGAGCCTGCTAAGGAATGGCTATGGTCTGGCGAAGGACAAATGTGCGGTCTCAAGCATAGAAGCACGTGGACGATGGAATAATTGGACTAAGGGGGCAGGTTCTCCGATATCCAGATCGCGACAAACGCCAGCATGGACACTCGGAATTTTCCAACTCGTCGTGGGCTAGGGCACCTTGATATTGAGAAGACTTAAGGTTAACAATTCTCCCCCAAAAAAACCCAGTAAAAAACCGTGGAGTGGTACCAACCTAGTTGTCCGGGGAAGTAGGGTTTTTCCTTTATCTAGATTTAGGCCTGTCCTAATTGGTAAAAGGAAAGACGGCGGTCTGGTCTAGAATGAACGGGACACAGTAGGGATTCGGCTGTCAGCTTGCTCGAAACAAGACTAGGTGGGTAAGGTGATAAAAGCGACGCCGGCAGGAAATGTAGGTCGAAGCAGTGCTCTAACGGCAAGAGATGCGCTACGGCGAAGTTTGTTGGGCTACTGGGAATCCGAAGTAGATCTTGGCCAATGCGTCAACGCCACAAAGATCCGCGAAGAGAGGTCGCCACTATACTAGTAGGAACGGAGGGCGTAGATACGGAGGGGCAAGCTTTCGGATGGGCTCCGTTTGGCTCGGCGCTCTGTGTTCCCCCCCTACTGCCAGCGCAAGTCAGGTAGGTAGATTAGTCCAGGCGGCTGAGATGAGGCCAGCAGGCGAGGATCCACGTCTGGGGTAAGGCTTCGCGATGATCCAATAAGGACGGCGCAAAGATGTACGTGGTGAGGAGTGTGTGGGATGATAGATGGGAAACTCGTCCAGTAGCGTATAGGTAGACAGAATTTGCTGATAGGCCTAAGTAACCAAGTATAATATTATCACAACAGACTCACAGGCGCGTGGTAAGGTAGGTATACATAAGTTCCCAGCGTGGATATTGTTCAACGGTCCAGACTATGCCAGCGAGCTAAGATGTCGGGGATCAAACTGAGCAAGATCAAGTGACGATAGTATGGAGACGGGTGGCCTCTAGCGCAGCGCGTGGTGAGTGAGGGAGAAAGACCTCCATAGGGAGTGTAATGTAGTGTAAGTGGTGTAAGTGTGTGTTAGCTAGGATAGTATTGATGATTAATTCCATGGTCCTCTTTCCGGCCTTCTTTCTGGCCCTCCTCTTCCCTTATCGCTGATCGATCATTGGAACTACGCACGGAAGCCTACCTCATCAGAAACACTGTCTGATGTAGTGGTATGATAAGTGATAAGTGAGTGGAATAAGGGAGCGGTTGAGCGCCTAGATAGTGATCATGGCATGGTATGGCGTGGTTGATACCTTAACGGCGCTCAGGGCGTCTCTGACAGGACAATCAAATCAAGTCTACCACATAACTTAAAAAGAAAAACTATTACTGCTACCAGTACTACATAGCCTATTACCTATGGTTGCGTAAATCGCTGCTGGTCTGCTACTACCTACCTACATGTATACACTAGAGGGATACACTAGAGAGATATCAACACTAGAGGAATATCTACACTAAGATACACCTACCCTACATTATCAAGCAGTTTGTGCGACGTTGAACGGGGACCTGGATGGGACGAGCGGCTCCGATGTCGTCTGTGCGAGAAGTAGGGATGGGCTCTCTTGACGTCAACAACTAGCTCAGTAAGTATGTACCTAGGTATCTACATATGCAGCATGTACCCAATTGTGCGGTAGGTATCTACTACGTAGCAGATAAAAGTTTCCCGAGGCCGTAATATATTCCAACTTAAGTTCCTGGAGTACCGTAAATGTGGTTATACTTTGTATTACCTAGATGCTGTACGTCTAGATTAGGTACATATGCTCGAGGGAAAGTAAATTAGGTACCTCTTGCGAAATATGTCTATCTTAGTCTCTCGCTCCCGAGCGCTACCACACTAGCAGAGAGCCAGGTATGTATCGCAGAAGGTCTGTACCACTGTTACCTAATTGTGACTGTATTTTTGCTTTGGTGTGATGAGACATCTCGAAGAAATGAACCAGAGGACGTTGCAAGATAAGAAACGAAGAGATCTGAGTGGTTCAAACTCGGACATGGAAACTAGCCGGGTTGAAACTGGTTATTGGCACATATAGCTGCGCTAATACTACCTAGGAAACCTTCTAATCCTGGATAGGTAGGTATACCAGCTTACAGATGTCTATAGGCTGTTTATGCCTCCCAGGTTTTGTATCTGGACACCTTTTTGGGTCGAAACCGTCCCGTTTTGGTAGTGTACGATCAACAAATCACGTCTAACGGTTGACTGGTTGAACACTAGAAATTACCTAGGAATCAATACTGCTACAGCTTGGCTTAAAATGTGCTATATTCCTAACTAATAAACGACTGATCGCAGCAAGAGTAATAACAGGCATTAGGCTACCAGGGGAGTACGGACCGATTCAGGGTAAATAACAAGATGGCGTATCCAAACGGATAGTTCAGTGTGTATTGACTCGCTCCGCCGTTAGTGAACAGACCGGCTTAGTATCGGAGGGGGTAAATCAAGAGAAAAAAAATCTTCGCAGAAACCTGACTTTCTTGCTGTAGCTTTGCGAGGGATTAAGCACGTGGGAAATATAGTATTGCATCTCGTAAACGTTCTCGCCATGCTTTACTGGACTCCGGTCTACCCAGTATCGGATTAGGTAAAATAAACAGTTGTGGTTGGCTCGGCCGGCAAATTTCCTGAAAACCGGTGGAGATGACGGTTTGGCGCTACTATCTCCTTATCTGATGTTTTTCAGAACGTTACCTCTATTTGTAGGGGTAGGTAGGTACTTGTTAGGTACGTACCAGTCATCCTTCCCCTGCGGGCTGTCTTGCAGGCGTCTTGCAGGAATGTGAAATGCCGGCCGATCTTAGTGCCTATATCGGTGATAGGTAACTCAATCCTGACCACTTGCATCCGTTTTACACATTTCCCCATCATTTCTGGTTATTTCTATCATCTCGATGAAACTGTATAACTAGGACATTTCGTACATGGAGAAGATAAAAGAGCATGATTACACTATGCGACTCAATAGGTGGCGACCTGGTTTCTGTTGTTTCCCCCTTTCCCCCATTTTCCCCTTCTAGCTGGCGTTTATTGCATACCAAAGACTTTACGACGTTGTCCAATTATTGGCTAGTGAATTAATTACCTTCATAGAGGCCCCTTACGACACAGCTGGGTTGCAGGGATTGGGGGTGTCAGGTGGTCACCCTCCGCACGTTGTTGATACAGATAATGGAGAATCTACAGAATACGATCTAGGAGCTGCGCATTGGGTAGTTTGGTATCGGAATGGCCTGAGGGGAAAGACATAGTCATTGTGCACTAGATCGGGATATGAAAATCGGATGTACACGTGTACGGTGTAGGTAGGTATGTAGGTAGGAAGTGGTGCTACCTAAACTAGGGAAAGGTGGGTTGCACAATCATAGCCGAGCTCATGAGATGGATTATCATCGTTGCTAAACTACCTAGAACACCTCGGTGCTGCAGAGCGAAAACCTAAAGTGCTAAAGTGCAGCTAACGATGCGGTGAAAGGGGTAAACGGGAGCGGGATATGTCCGTCTGATTCTTGAAGAGAAAGATCCACAGTCCGACCTATCTCGCAACCGGCCTGCAAGAATGGCAAGCAGACCGTCTCTTAAATTTTATATCGGACAAGGGATGATAGCGAAGGTACACCGAAACCGTTTATTTTCACGAGCACCGATTCTCCAATTCTCCACCACTCGAAGAGCTTTATCAGAGCATTCCCATTGGCGACGAGGCAATCGATGAAAGCGAAGAAGCGATAAAAAGCCCCGAGCTTCACACCAATCCGGCTCGCGATTACGTACAAGTTCCCCAACCGAAATATACTTTTTCGTTCACCCGGTGAGGAGCCCGCGCCCCTCCAAACGCCAACGGCATCGGGGCTGATTCTTTGGCCTCCTAGGTATTCTTGGCCTCTTCGAGCAACTCCGCGGGCCGTCTCTCTAGACTGGCTATCTCGTCGAGGTGGTTGAGGACCTTTTCTTCTTCAAATCCCGAACGCCGCCCCCTACCGACACTTCGAGATCCCGGGGTTGGGACGAGGGAATAATAGACGAGATCGGATGCCTAGATAATGCGGGGGGACTTCTACCTATGCTGTTATAAGTAATACTACCCAGTAGGTTTATGTACCCCGCGGGCTCTCTCCACCAACCGAACGGCTCCTCTACGCCACTAACGTAAACTAGGTACGGTAGATCTCCCCTTTTCAGCCTTGCTGGCCACGAGAGGTATGTATAGGAGATAAAGGCACGCGCGATACATAAGGGCTGGACTCGGCGAACATCTATCTACGCTTATCGCTTGAGTCTACGCTACGCCGACCATAGACATAAGCCGATGCAAATGACAGAAAGTAGATGGGTTTCCCAAAGTTAGCGCAGCTTCGGGATGTCACGCCATGGGAGATAGATAAGGATGTATGAATATTCGTCAGGGATAGGTGCCGTATGTTGTTTTATAGGAAGAGGCACCTGTCGTGTACTACCTAACACTAGGGACCCTCATGCCGCTATTGACTGAACGGGCTCCTTGGCAGTATGGCGTTAGAGTTAGGCACGCTTTTTTGATACAGCGCTAAAGTATATCTTTATTTTCTACATGCTGGGAAACGAATTCCACGAGTTGGTAGCCAGAAAGTCCACAGAATCGTTGTAGTTGGTTTGGTCAAGCCACTATATTATTATTGTGAGTCTTTTGGTCTAGGTGGGAAATACAAACGACTAGTCATAGTACACTTACATTCTGATGTGATAAAGGCGGGATCTGTGCCATTTCTGGTATCATATCCACAGGGCTTCGGGTAATGGCATCAAATTGATTCTGGAGAAGGTGGTTAAACATGATCGAACGGATGATAACGATAGCCCGACAGAACATCTAATAAAGGTGCTCTGAATTCACAGCAGTTTTGGGGGGGGGGGGGGGGGGGGGAGAAGAGAACCCGGAAGGTAGTAACTTACCCAGTCATAACCGTCCTGCGTCTGCGAGGTACCCCATGGGTCCGCCATGTTCGTATCCTGCTGAAAACTGGTAACATTACAGCCCTCTGCTGGAACGATATTTGGCTGTGCCATCCCGAAGTTTGCTATGCTGGACGATGAGGTATCCATGCCACTGCTGTGGTTATGTCCGTCTGGGGGAGAGCTATTGTTTGTCGACGATGTCTGCTCGCCGCTGCTGCTTGTTGATACTGTGCCAATGCTATCACCTGCGAGATCAAAATCCTCGAGGCTGGTGCCCAGTTGTGTCTGGATCCTCAGGAGCATTGTACGCACCACGTTTGCCGCCTTGCGACATTCTGCTACTGTGACAGCCACTGGTGAATTCAAGGTTAACAGGGCACCTCTCGAATCGTGGGTGAGTAGCGACTAAGTGTGAGTGACTTACATTGTTTCCAGATCGTGTATGATTGTTTGAGAATTTCAGTCAAAGAGTCCTTGGTTGCGGGTGGTGTACAAGTCGCCATCCAGTCTCGGCTGTCCTCGCTCTCGTTCTGCTGTTGCGCTGCAAGGGCGACGACCATATCGGCTAGCAAGAAGTCGTTCACAGCTAGAGAAGCAATGAACCATCTATTTTGCGCAAGGACGCCCCCCGGATCTGACGCCTCAAACATGGTACGCTGATAATCCAGAAGCGCCACGGCGGCCTCGAGACACGTACGACGGGAGTATTCATGTTCTTTAAGCTGTTTCGGATCGACAAGGTACCGGCGGTGTAACACACACCTACTCTTCTGGTACAGAGATGCGAGTCCGAAGCGCTGAATGACAACCATGGGCGCCTCTGTGATGCATTCAGAGAGTGGCCTGATCCTCATGAATGGCGGCACGCTTGACCATACATCCTGGATCCGGGCATCGAGGCGCATAATCTCAGCATACGTAGGTAAAGTCAAGGAGTGAGACAACCGTGCGACAAGGCCAAACCCGCGCGCTATTCTTGACTTATTAATTGGGTATGTAAGGGGTGTATAGTCGGTCATGGGGCGCGATGGCGGAATTGTCTGGCTGTCCTCGCTAAAGTCTGAGTCAAGCAGGTTGTGTGGCAATGCCGTGTCGCTCTCGATGCCATGTATCATGCAGGGCAGACCAAGGTAGAAGGCGACTAAGGTATCAAGCTGGATCGCGAGATGCCATATCCGCCGACGCATTTCCCCTTGATACGGCGTGATACGAGGCAGGTTACCAGGGTCTCTATGTAGGCCCATTTTCAACATTATCCGGATGAGCGTTGAGCATAGAAGATAACAGTTCATTTGCGAGGTACGGTTGGCAATGAAGTCGGCCTCCGTATACAACATCAGGGCCTGGAGCGTGAAGGGACCGGGTTGCGAGTAGTTCCCCCAAACCAACGCCCAACCACATGCGTCCCGATATTGCCGGAACCTGTCCACTACAAGAAACTAAAAGTTAGAAACTACCGCCTATAGCAAACGCTCAAGTGGTTATTGGGATGTAGTAGAGAGACCCAGGAGGCCATGGCACGTGGGAACACCCAGAACAGTAAATAGAAGGCTCGAGAAGGCATACTGGCTGGCACAGGCGAGTCTACCTCTAGCTCGTGGGGTGCCTGGAAGGTAGAGAAAAATATCCCAAGCGCCAGGATCATGAATAGCGTGGCTATCCAATGAATGTCGGTATTGTGCTTGTTTTTGAGGAATTCGTTATATTGTTTCGTGAAAGTAGGGACGTGAATGATGTCTGAACACGTATTAGTACGTCATATCTCACACGCTTGAGCCTATGGCTGTATGAATAGACATACGCTGAGATGGGCTATTTGAGTTGAAATAGCGGTTCATCAACCTATCCATTACGCCCTTATCAGGTAGTAGAGCAAGTAGTTCTGCCTTGTTCCGCAGTGCACTTCTCGAATCTATGAGCAATCGACTCGCACACGTGCTATCATAAGGATCACCCGCTACCTCGTGTAAGCAAAAATGTATAAAGTGCAGAGGGCTCGTAAGACACAGCTACAAGCTAAAGAAGAGCGTGTCTTGTAAAGGCAACAGGAAAAGGGTCTCAATAACCACTCACCATCGGGTTCGGGGACTTCGGGCTCCTCAAAGTAGGTTTTGAGATCCTCGAGCTAAACCCATTTTCTTTCAGTTCCCTACTTTCCCACTCATCCTGCAGTTTACAATAGTACTTGAGCAACTCACGTCTTCTAAGATGGCCATGAAGTGCGTGCCGCCTACGTAGTTTGTCGCCCGTTCACTGTGGATTATGGAACCAGTCGTATTGCGTCCTTGGGTCGAATCATGGGTAACGTTACTGTTGCCATTGGCAGCTGAATCTAGCTCGACCATCCCGCGCACCATACCCTCGAGGCGTCTAAGTCGAGCCGCCATAGTCTTTGCCGGCTTGGATTTTTCTATCCGAGGGGCATAGGCGCACGCATCTGGCCTCCCTCGCTTGAGACACTGGCCGCAGGGCGTGGCCCGATCACATTTGAGCTTCGAGGAGCGGCATGAATGACACGACAGCAAAACGCGTGTCCGCTTCGCTGTTGCTGACAGTGTTGAAGAAGGGCCATGAGGCGATTGATCACTATGACTGCTGAGTCCCTGGGGGCTAATACTCTGTTGATGGCGCTCGCGAGATGCCATATCGCTCGCTGAGCCTCAATGACGAGAGTACAGTGTGTCCCGGTGGTCTGTCGAGCTCTGGAATGGTAGGGAAGCGATAAAACCTTAGCGAATAGACAGCCTTCAAGTTATATTTCTCAGCCTATCCGAAGCTGGAAGGGAGGGATATTTATTAAAATGATATAAAGTATTGTTGGAAGTCAGCTCTATTGGAGTACCGAAACATTATGTTGCAGGTCAAGGAATCGATCGCGGCTTAGATGTTCCCACCTAAAATAGTACCGTAGCGAATGATAATCCCGTTAAGCCAGGTAATTATATACCTGACCTGGGGTACCCATAACTTGAAGCTGTGTCTACCTAACAAAAGTCTTCGCGCACAAACTACCTCACCGTAAATACCTATAATAGAAATAGATACAAGTTCATGATAGCCCATAAAATGGCCTACTCGACTACTTTTCTTCTGGTAATCAACAAAGAGGTTTGATGTATATTGCAATATCAGTTTCGGGGCTAAGCAAATCACTGCTTATTCTTATTAGAAGATGCCTATGCCGCAACGCGCCAACCCGTATTTTAGAGATTTAGATTCTTAACTCCATGACCCTTGCAATGTACATGGCGTCATCAGAAGTTCAAATAATGCTGCTACCTACCTATCTACCCTCCTTACCGCGAGGCACATTGTAGCAAGAATCTCTTCACATGAGGCTGGGTACTTAGATACTTAAGTAAGTATGAAATCGTGAATGAGCATATTCATGCAACCACGCTAATTTGACTTGATCAATATGAACTTATATCTCTCGAGTGACCTTTTGCATTCCCCTAGACACTGTAAATGCTCAATGGTTTAAGTATGTAGATACTAGGTAACCAACATTGATCCCTCTACTCCTTCCACGCTTAAACCAAAAGCGCCGGTATGGGCTAGGTGTATGCCACAGACTCTTTGCAAAATGTAAAATGCCAAGCATGATACTGATCCAATTGCAGGCACTTCGAAATTGGCAGCCTCTTTAAATAAGTACTTATACACGGTGTACATCTATCATTATTGTCGCCTTCCCCGTTCCCCATGCCATGTATATCTGTTCTCGCTGAGAAGTGTTTCCTCCCTCACGGCAGTAGTTTATAACATTAGTAAAGATGGGCCGGCCAGCTGTATGATAATATTACACAAAATAGTATTGAACGCTGCATCGGGCCTGACAAGTGTAACATGCCTGCCAAGTTCACAGCAAAGATTTGAACAACAATATGGCGATATAGAGGAGAGTGTTGGCGGCGAGTTACCACTCGATTCTGGTAGCACGTGTCCGCAAATCCGGCATGCCAGGAATCAATCCTCTAGTGCCGCACTGAAGTATGGCGATTCGTTTTTGAAGATCGAATTCGACGGCCCGCACCATAACTCGCTTCCTTTCTGGAATCAGTGTCGTTTCGGCTCTCATCTGCGGTGATAATGGCGAACTCTCTCTCCGGCTTCCCCAGCGTGCGTTGCCACCGGGGCCGAGGGGGATGTCTTCTACAAAGGCTGGCGAGCCACTGGACATCGACCCTGGGCTCCCTGCAGAGAATCTGCTGGCCTCAGTAGAGCTTGAAACTGGCCGTGGGTTGTCGGCGACGCCGTCATCTTCCTCCTCAATTCTCGCTATCCAGCTGCCTATTCGAGCACAAAGCTCGCTGTCCCACATGCTCTCTCTTCGTGAGCTTGTTCGCAATAATTGTATAGCCTGTCGACGAGTGAGAGAGTCGCGACATTTTGTGGCGACGACGAACAGGGGCGGCACAATGCCCAAGTCGGCACTAAAACTCGGTTTGATGTGCCGAGCCGTGTATTCACCACCAAAGATATCCGTATGTACCGACTGGTGTTGGCAGGATTCCGGATTGGGGCATTTCTTCGCGGCTGCCCGACGCTCTTCGTCCCCAATGACTTCCACAGCCAGATTAACAATGTCCCGGAAAAATGGCAGGAATTGATCAAATTCAGACTCGCTGTCACTAAATGTCATATTGAAGAGAATGCGGCCCATGATTTGGTTCATCTTCAAAACCGCAATTGCCGTCTTTTCCTGGGTACTCTTCGCAGGGGCCATGCGCGAGGTGAGAATCGGCTCAAAAGCTCTCGACCAAGCTTCCATTTGTTCGTCGAACACTTTGCCGTACTGCTTGAGTTCCAGCGGGAGGATGTTCATGGGAGTCATGCTTACATACGTCCCCATCTGCTCATTGAACCTCATAATATTCTCGCAGAGTGTATCCCAAGCTAACCTTCCGTCGTGCAAAGACGTAAATATATCGGGAATCTGGCCTTGGTTTGTCGACACGGGCGGACCTCCGTCCGAAGATGGTGATGTCGTAGTCACTCCAACCTGGGGAGTTAGGCGAATAACGTAAGGTTGAGGGAAATGGAAAGCCATGTCGTACGATTTTGCTTGGATAGCTAGTCGGGTAAACATCTGGATGAGATCCTGCTCCACTGGCTCTTCAGGTTGCGGAAGACTGGCTCGGCGGCGCTCAGCGCGAAGTGTTTCTAGCAGGGCGAGTCCGCTACGTATCTGCAGAATGGCGTGCTTGTGATGGCCTATAAAGGAGTCGAAGCAAGCGAGCAAAATGGACGCCATCAAACTCATTCTTTTCTTGGCTTGATCATGGGAGCCTGAGCTGACCACTGCCTGAATGGCTAAGGAATAGTGCTTGAAAGCGACCTCCCAATGTTGACTGGCGTTGTCTGAGTGGTCGGCGTCAGAAGGAGAACCTGGTGGCGATTCCGACATTTTCTCAAGGGTTTTGTAGAGAGCGCCTAGGGCAACGACGGCATGCCGGATTGAGTCCTCGGAATGGCATTCTTGCAACACCCGCCTGGTCCAGAACGAAGAATCAAAGAATCCAGACAGCTCACTGGCCGTGTAGTCCCTGAATAACTGGAAGTACTGGCCCTCGACAGAAGTAAAGGGGATAGTCGTTGGTTGGTGAAGTACTAATGACGTGTATTGGGGACTGTCTGGAGGTGTAGGGGCCGTTGTTGGGAAAAGCGCCGGCTGAGAGATTGGCTGGGCTGGCGGTCTCCTCGCTATTGGCATCATTGCCGCACTCTGAATCGCTGGCTTGGGTGCTATCGGCTTCTCTTCGTAAATCTTAGGTCGAGGAGGCGGAGGGTAGCCGGTGCACTGCTTCTTGGAGCGCACGCATTGGGTACATGCTGGTCGCTTTTCATCACACTTGATTCGCCGCTGCCTGCAACACCGGTTAGTAGGCTGAATGAAGTACGTCCCGTCTCGCGAGGTTACATCTTCTCCCGAGCGACGAGAGGGCTTGGGGTAATGTGACCTACTTGCAATTGTTACAGCCGGTCTTGACCTTGGGTTTGCTGGTTCGAACTCTCCTCGGCCTCTGAGCATCGCCGTAACCGCCTCCAGTTGACCCGTTGTCCATGGGCAACGCACACAACCTGCTTGCCCCAAGCATGCTTACAATGCTGTGCCGAATCGGACGTGTGCTATCACAGGCGGTTTCCACACGCGCTCATGGCAATGCGACGACGTGCAATGCAACGACGTGGAGCGCCTCGGTCGCAGCTGGATTCGACCTTGTTGTTCTTTGTCTGGCCCAGGGATGCGACAAACGCTGCGCAACAGCTATTTTGGGGACGATGACTGATTATGATGGCCGACTAAGTGTGCCGTGACGCGTGCTTGGGACCAAAAACTATCGTGGTTTTTTATATATCGGCTCGGGGATGTTAGTAGCACGGGACCATGGGCATGGAGAGGCGTGCTGGGAGCCTTGGATGTGTGTTTTCGGTGCAAATGATATTGCTAGAATCCTCGCCACGACGAAAGATGGTGAAGTACTTTGCCCCACTAACTAGGTCTGGTGTAGGTATGTATGCCAGGCCTGTATATAGCTAGGTAGTATTGGGAGATACCTAGCTGAGGTCAAGCAAAGCGGGCAGGGGTAGGTATCGAGGTTAGAGAGGTGGTAGGTAAGTAGGTAGTGGAGGTGGGTATGGAGATAGCTTAGGAGCTGAGGTAGCAGTGTAGATATGTACGATGGAGAGCTGTACAAGTAGTTGGCCTGCAGTCAAGGTGAGAGAGGGGAGGGATCCGTTGCTCTGGATCGTGCAGTGCGTCAGTGCAGTGCGTCAGTCCACCCGAGGCAGATAGATCCCAGGTAGGTAGACAATCGTAGTGTACGGAGTATCACGAACGGCGTATAACGAAGTCGAAAAGGTGGGCCCGGCGTATCCGCAGTCCTGGAGAAAAGAAAAGATCTTGACGATCCTCGGGTTCGTTTGGCAGATATACCTACGAAGCAGGTAGTGTAGGTAGGTAGGTAGCTCAAATCTCATGCGGCGCAGGGAGCTACTATATCGCTTGTTCTCCAGGGAGGTTAGATAGAAGTAGGTGTAGGTAGTCGTATAGACGAGAGTCTAAGGTGGTAATAGTAGATTACTTAGGTATGTTAAGTAAGTACATGTAGTAGGTGGGTATAATATTCCAAGTATAGAATGAAGATCTAAAAGTAGGCGGGTATAAACATGACAAGGACCATGCCTCGATCATATATCATACCTATATACACACACGCCTTACACTTATGACTTCAATCTTGGTCACAGCATATACTACCACAAAGCAACCAACCACCGCGCGTACAGACCTATAATGTATACCTAAGTATGCAAGGAGGATGTACCTGTGAGTAATACTTGTGATCTACCGCGGACAAACAGGAAAGATGAAAAGGAGATGGTGGTATGCCACGATGCAGTATGTACCTCCCGACTCTGCTTGGCAGACTGTCGAGTTACTTCGTGGATAAGTAGGTACTACCGTACGAAGTTTGTACTGTAGGTACACGCATTCCCGTCTCCCTAATGTAGTAGATAGTGCCGCCTACATAGCTAGCACAGCCATACTGCTGTGAGGGCGTATCCACTCCGGACGGCATCTGGGGGCAAATCGACTGATCCCTCGCTCCGCCGTTTACGGAAGCCGGAGCGATCGTCAATATTCGAGAAGACATGCAAGTGGACGAGTTGCATTTACGTCGACAAATATACGTCACGGCCTCCGGTGCGTATATTGTTGCCTTTTCTCATCCTTTTCTCTCAATAGCATGCCGCACTTCTATTGATCAATTAAGTACCTACTTACTCATGATGGCTGGCTAGCTACTACCAAGATAGCGCAAAAGCACATGCAGAAGATCGCGGCAGACGCTACACCATAATCTGCTTAGTGGAAGGATTACTTCACGCTAATCAATGCCTGCTTATCCCTTTTAAGGAAATACTGGGGAATGTTTTACCTTATCTAGCCTTGTTAACCGCCTTCTGTCACGAATTTATTCGAACCTCTTCATCACTTACATCTATGCTAACTTCTACACTCGATACTACTTATGCTACTGCAGGCACTGGACCGTTTTCCTCGACATCGTCGTGTTAGCAATGTGGAACGGCAGTGAGTGGTGTCGTTCCTGCTCTAGGCGCCGCTAAATGATGACGGTGTAGCTCGTAGTATAACACGTACCTGCTCAACGGTGACAAATCCTTGTCTAGTATTCATGCTCAGCGCTGTGCTCCCTCTCCATCGCGTCCGGAAATATGATGCGTGGTGGTCGTTTTCTGCATGGACCTGCGCGGATTCGGCCCGCCTAGATAGGATAGGTTGGGGAATAGCGTATAAGTTGTCTTCACGATGAGTGTCCCCACCATCTCAGCCCTACACAAAATCACACCTTAGACACCCCCCTCTCCTAACCCGGACTCATCTTGAATTCGAATTGAGGGCCTAGTTGTTGTAGCCGATATGCCGAAAAAAAGAATTACAACAGTTTCGGGAAGCGACAGCGGACGGACTTCTTTACACCATCGTTCTCTACCGAATCCGACGCATCCTGTCCCTAACACGTGCAGACAACTGCGCCGCTATGCTGCCGCCCGTATGGCCCACCCAACAATTGCTAGACGTGGTTCGGTGCCAAGACGAATCGCCTCGAGGTCAGCCCTACGGGTCCCTCACAAACCCTATCGGCACCAAGCCCCACTAGTCGCAGGCGTTGGGGTCGAGGGTCGAATATGACGCCGGCGCTGAGAGCGGTATAGCATTCGGTAATGGTCGGCGGCCTCATCGCCACCGGCACAGCTCAGGATCGCCGAGTGCTGTAGAGGGATGGAGTGGCAAGCAACACAACGCCGGTTCTCTGTCCGACAAGCGATGTGAGTTCTTCCGACACGCAGTGATTGCTCGCTGTACAACTCGAGTTGTGCACCATTCTAGGGTACCAGTATCATGATGCCAAGCACCTACCCATAAAGCTGTACAGTGCAATGCGTATTTATGCCGAGAATCCCTCTCAAGTTGTCATTCCCGCCATCCGTTGTTTAGATTTATCTCGTCTATGACATGCGTCTAAATAGGGTACCTCACTTCCTCGGCCCGGGTGCGATCATCAGAAAGTTTACTAGGTTGGCAGAAGGTTGTTTCGACGAGTTCGAGAAGCACATGTGCGTGCCACCGCGGTACCTACCCCAAACCTCTGCCCAAACAAACCATCTAGTCTTCCGCCAAGGTACGAAGTAGGTGGTTGGTCCTGTGGCCTGGATGATAGATACAACCTCGCTTAATACGGGCAAATATACACAATCAGCGAATAACACGCCGCTGACTCGCTAGTACACTCACGAACTGAAACAATCCGAGATTTCAATTGAAATCATCCTCTATCCGATACAACCTCAGCAACGAAGCAGAGTTATCGATGACCGACCCTTTCCCTGCCTGGTCCACGAGCACTGGCGCAGCGGGTGGTCTATGCTGCGTGATCGCCTACTACCTTAGTCAAAGGCCATTTCGTCACGTCTCAAGCACACCGCACTTTCCAGCCACCTCGCCAATCAATAAGTCGTCATGATGACCATGTCCGTATCAGAGACTCTTAAAATCTGACTCAGCTAGGTAGCCTATTATCCTGTGTGTTACACAGACATGGAGCACCCCGACCTTTACAAAGCACCCCCCACCCCAACCCTTATCTACTTTTGCTCTACATCTTAGGTGAAATTATATGCTTAGTCGGTGTCACCGGCCTAAGCATATTCTCTACGTGGACGTATATTCTGCCTAAACACGAATATCTTCACTAAACAAGACAGAAGAATACATGGACCTCGGTTCTTACTAGATAGCCGCAATGAGCACCGCGGGTCAGACGTTATGGTCGTATAGGTAGGTCTCGGTGCCAGCCGCGGGCGGAATAATATCGTCCATTAAGATACGGGAGTCTTTTCAGGTACAGAATAGCAGTTCACCATAGAGCTAATGCGATCAGCACAGCTACTCCCTACCCACACGTAGGGCTGCATTAAGCCGCGGACATTCTTCCAAAGGTGTATCTCCCCAATACGAAGCTGATGATTTCAAAATCAGCCACTTGCCGTCAAGCCACCGCGCAGGGTCTCGAGGCTGCGTATATCCAGCAACCAGTCGGGGTAAATGCAATCTGATGCCTGGCCTATCCAAAGTTGCCAGATTAGTCGCCGAGCCGGCATCGCGTGTGCACGTAACGTATCACGACATTGAACCAGCGGTATAATGCCCCAGAACAAAAAGTCCGCCAACGGTGTGATAGGCCAGAGAATATCGTAACAAGTCGACAGGCGCCGTCAATCATCGGCTCGCAAAATATGACTGCCTGTTCATTGCCGCTCGTGTCGCATCCCGGCGCCGACTTGTTGGCTGCTGCCTTATCTCCTCCTGTAGGCCACCCGTATGGGAAGAACAAGCGCCGCGTTGGGTATCTGGTTTGACATAAAGCATAGGAGGTCCGCCTTCGAGAGAGAGAACACACCGAAAGCTACAGTGGGAGAGCCGTCCGACTGGCAATTGAGCTCACCGAAAACGGCGGCATTGCACTCGAGGTTACTGAGATTTTGTAGTCTCGCGTCTTAAATGCAATTCTCGATGCTTGAATAGGAGAGGTCTCGTGTTGGCAAGCTTGTGACGTTGCAATGCATTAACGATGGCTCTATGCTACCACGGTTAGAGTATTTCTTGCGCCTCTATTGCGATGGCATACGACCAATGCAGCCTCGTCGGTGTTATATATTGTTTTCACATACCGAGAGCGCTCCCCCAACGCGGCATCGACCTCCCAACATGTTAGCGGCAGACATGTAGGGCCCCCAATATCTATAGCATCCGATTCGGATTACCTATTCTAGCCACCATAATGTCCCGGCTTATAGAGTACTAATCTGGGGTAACGTGAACACAGGATCACAGAATCCAGGTATCGAATGTCAACGCTCGAAGTAGAAGCTGGGGGCGAGGGGGGGCCATATTCAATGTCATGCAACTTGGAGGGTTGCACAGTCTATCGAGCGTACGAAACGTCATACAAATGCCCGTCACTGCATAGGTCGGTGATCAGAACGGCCGACTTTTTCACATCGTGCTAGAAGTCTATCGTCGCCAGAGACTAGGCAAGCGGGAGCGACGGCCAATTGGGGTTGATATCATATTGCACAGCCTTCCTAGCGTATAGTGTAGAGTGGCGGACAACAACTCGACTTTGCTTTTTCCCGGCACGGGGTGTGGTCGGTATTAGGTCACTGGGAACGGCGAGGCGCAGCAGACCAGACCGAATGAATTCACCGTCCGCCTATCCGGACATGACCGAGGAATTAAGATTATCATATAGCGCACTATCTACAAACCCAGATGATTGATACTTATCAGTAAGCTCGACCTTACCTTATACGCATGTTAGACTGAACTAGGCATACATTTGCTTGCGTCATTCTAACACAAAGGCTTTGATTGAAGTTCTGCCTATAGCACCGACTGACTCTTAACAATACAAGTCACTCTGCGGTCGTGCCTGGACCAGATATGCAATTTGCAATTCCGCCTTTTATTAATGCCAAGATAGGTATTGTTGTTGGCATGTGGTGCGACTTACATGTAGATAGTGGCTTCGGCCTATATACCCGCCCAGACTATTAGTGCAGGTGTACTTAGCCAGCACGAACACCGCTGTTGCTGAGACGTGAGACGCTGTAAGTGTCAGCGGGTAATATAATCCCTAGATGTATTTCGAGTTGTCTTGAAGAGGGAGGGAAGCTGATACCACCTATGTGTAGACACTCTAGCTGGGTAGATCAGTGCGAGAAGGAAACCCCGGAAGGCGATCACCGTAACGATCAGCAAATTTCACAATGGTCTTGTCGCAATTGGGAGTGGTGTTATTGATGTTGCTGTTGAAGTAAAGGACTTGAAGAGGGGCTGCGTAGAAACATATTGGCTTCGGTTTAGGTACCCGACTAGTCTGGCTTATCTCTTATCGATAGACATTATCTACACCCATGTATCATAGAATCACAGCCAGAGAGAGACGAGAAGCAACTTTGAATTCGTCGACGAGGTCGAACTACCTAGTCCATTTTTCTCTCTCTTCGTCGTCATATCGCATTTCAAGCGGCGCAAAAGCCCGCGTACGAATTGGCCAAAACAAGAAAGACCATCGTAAACCCCAAATATCGCACGCGAATACAGGAGCGACAATGGCATCATCGCCGCCGACACCACCCACGATACCTCCTCCCACCACCACCACCCCCTCGGCCCCCCAGACCCAGCAACCGACTGCCACGCGGCCCGTCGACAAATACAACAACGAAAACCCCCTCGTCCACACCATCGCGCTCGGCGTGACGCCCCTCGCGCTGCTGGGCCTGTGCCTGCCGCCGCGCCGGCTGGACCTGCGGGCGACGATACTCGGCGGCGTGGCGCTCTGGGGCACGAACCAGCTGACGCACGACTACAGCGGCAAGTCGTTCACGGAGCGCTTCTCGGCGCGCATGGCGTCCCTCACGGGGAGCGAGCTGCCGGAGAAGGCCAGGGCGACGCAGGCGCGGCTGCGCGAGGAGAAGGAGCTCAGGACGAAGCTGCGGGCCCTGCGGGACGAGATGGTGCGGTCGGGCAACGGTCGGGCGGGGGCGGTGGCGGGGCCGGAGGGCATGAACGACGAGGAGAAGAAGGTGCTGGTCGAGCTCTTGAGGAAGCAGCTGAGGGAGGAGGCGGAGCAGGCGGGCCAGGGGAATGAGACGGCCGAGAGGGGACTCCTGGGGAAGATATGGATGGGCGATGCTGAGCCGGATTGGAAGGAGAAGCGTATTCAGAGGGAGAGGGCAGCGTTGCGGGAGGGCGGGGGTGGGTATTGGGGTCTCATTTCGGATCAGATTGCTGAGGTCTGGAGTGGTGGGAAGAAGAACGAGGGGGATGGTTCGAAGGAGAAGACGGATGGTGGTGATGATGCGAGGAAATCGTGAGGGAGTGGTGATTCTGCGAACGTAGGAATTGGCGCCGTTGAATCGCACATTGCTACCTAGTGTATGATATTCGTAAACTGCATTGGAGGACGGGGGCATACATTGGTCTGGAGTTGAGGTCACATGGAGTTTGAATGCTTGCATGTATCATAAGAACTCGCATATTTGAACATCAATCGTCGTGTTATCGACGGATTAGCCGATATAACTGGCGTCTTCATATAGATACATTATCGTAGCCATCGCCAGGGTAGTGATATCCCTGTGTACTCATACCTAGACATAGCCATGACTCTCATGGCCGCCCAAAAAAAGGCCGATTGGGAGCTCTGTCCTTTTGCAATCCGCGCCCGAAACGCTAGCATATGATGGGCACTATCTCCTAACCCGTAGGCCGCACGAGTATATAAATCTCTTGATGGCGGGAGAGGGGTGGTATACACCATGCTCTTCTCACGATTATTGATTGGTCGCGGAAATGCCACCCTTCCTGAATGCTTTCTTCTCAGACTTCTTGAGCTGCTTCTCACGATCCTTCAACTTGCGTCCAGTCAGAACCTTGCCGCGCTTGTTCTTCAGCCGCGCCTGTTCCTTCGCCTTTCGTATTCTCTTCTTCTCCACTGTTGCAACCATTGTTAGCGCGCGCGTGCTGCAGAGAGAGAAATCACACAGGAGATCCGCTTACTCCGAATGGCGGTCCTGCCATCGAGGTTCTCGGTCCACTTGTCGAGCTCCTTCTGCACCTCTTCAGCCTTTTCCTGAGAGCCCTCGGGGATGCCCATCTTCTTCCGGATGGCCTCCCTCTGGTCCTCGATCATTCTGATCCGTCTTCGTGCCTGTCGGTTCAGCCCACTCGGAGGCTTCGTTTTCTTAGGGCCGTTTTCCTCTGCGCTGTCATCGTCCTGCCCCACCGTGGCTGATTCAGTCTTGACGGCCGCGAGATCTACTGGCGTCGGGTTGGTATCAATGGAGAAGAGCAGGGCGCCTCCGTCGGTGGTGTCGTCGTCCGCTTCGGCTTTGGCTTCGGCTGCGACTTCGGGCTGTTTCTCCTTCTTCGGCTTCTTCTCCTTCTTCTCCTTCTTCTCCTTCTTCTCCTTCTTCTCCTTCTTCTCCTTCTTCTCCTTCTTCTCCTTCTTCTCCTTCTTCTCCTTCTTCTCCTTCTAC